>JAOEHX010022666.1:0-12186 GCA_025448015.1 Bolborhynchus lineola
AGCCGTGCGGTGGGCGATGCCTCTCGCCGCTGGGCGCCTGGCTCCAGGGGCGCGGCGGCACTCGGCGGCGGCCCCTGCTCCTGCTGCCCCCTCGGGTGCCCCGAGAGCAGGTACGAGCCGAGGAGCGCGGGGGGGAAGGCTCGGGGAGCGCGGCTGTGGGGTCCCGCTGCCGGGAGAGGGATAAGTCACTGATCTCTCCCTCGTCCGCTGTCCAGGTTTGAAACGCGGCGGTGAACGGGACAGGGAAGCGGGAGCGGGATTGCCCAGGGCCAGGCTGGAGGGGACGGAGCCTCCCTCCGCTCTGCCGTCGACGCAGAGGCAGCGGCTGCGGCGGGCGGAGGGGTCGGGCGGGTTGGACAGCGCCAGGGACCTCGGATTTCGGAGCGCTTCCCGACGGGGCTTCCCCCACAGCGGCTCCGCGGGCGCTCCCCGAGAGAAGGAGGGGTGGAGGAGAGCGGATTTCACAGGAGTTCGGCAAGTCTCTGCCTTGCCGCTCCTCATCCTCCCAACTTCACAGCCTGCTGTGCCCTCCCCTTGCAGCCTCTGCTCCTGGCTGTTTTCACTGGGGATTTCTTCTTTCTCTTCTTACCTGTCTTAAAAGGTTTGACTGTAGGTACCGAAGTGGGGATCGACGGCGCATAAAGATGCTGAAGGGTGTTTGGTTGCTCAGTTTGTTAACAGTGGCTGGGATCTCGCAGACAGAGAGTCGCAAACCTGCCAAAGACATTTGCAGCAAGAGCCGCTGCCCTTGTGAGGAGAAGGAGAACGTGCTGAACATAAATTGTGAAAACAAAGGATTTACAACTGTCAGCCTCCTCCTGCCACCACCATCCAAGATCTACCAGCTGTTTCTCAACGGGAACGCGCTGACCCGCCTGTTCCCCAATGAGTTCGTCAACTACTCCAATGCCGTGACCCTCCACTTGGGCAACAACGACATGCAAGAGATACGAACAGGCGCCTTCAGTGGCCTCCGCACCCTTAAAAGGCTGCACCTCAATAACAACAAGCTGGAAGTGCTGAAGGAGGACACGTTCCTTGGCTTGGAAAGTCTGGAGTATCTGCAGGCCGATTACAATTACATCAGTGCCATTGAGGCGGGGGCCTTCAGTAAGCTGAACAAGCTCAAGGTGCTGATTCTCAATGACAACCTCTTGCTGTCCCTCCCCAGCAATGTCTTCCGCTTCGTACTCCTCACTCACCTGGACCTGCGGGGGAACCGGCTGAAGATGATGCCTTTTGCTGGTGTACTGGAGCACATTGGAGGAATCATGGAAATCCAGCTAGAGGAAAACCCTTGGAACTGCACCTGTGACTTGCTACCACTCAAGGCCTGGCTAGACACCATCACTGTGTTCGTGGGTGAGATAGTCTGTGAAACCCCCTTCAGGCTTCATGGAAAAGATGTGACCCAGCTCACGAGGCAAGATCTCTGCCCTAGGAAAAGCTCCAGTGATTCAAACCAGAGGGACAAACATCCTGTCCTCTCAGACCCACACATCTCGAGGCTGTCCCCCACAGCCAACTCTGCCATCAATCCCACCAAAGCCCCAAAAGCCAGCCGTCCACCCAAAATGAGAAACCGCCCCACACCCCGTGTCACTGTGTCGAAAGACAGACAAATATTTGGACCTATCATGGTTTACCAGACAAAGTCTCCTGTGCCCATCACCTGCCCAGCTGGTTGCATCTGTACTTCACAGAGCTCAGACAACGGCTTAAATGTGAACTGCCAAGAGAAAAAGATAAGCAACATCTCTGATCTTCACCCTAGGCCAACCAGTCCAAAGAAACTTTACCTTACCAGTAACTATCTGCAAGTCATTTATAGAAGTGATCTTGTAGAATACAGCTCTCTGGATTTGTTACACCTAGGAAATAACAGAATTGCAGTGATACAAGAAGGTGCCTTTACAAACCTCACAAGTTTACGTAGACTTTATCTTAATGGCAACTACCTTGAGATTCTGTACCCATCTATGTTTGACGGGCTGCACAGCCTGCAATATCTCTACCTAGAGTACAACGTCATTAAGGAGATCCTGCCACGCACCTTTGATGCTCTAAGTAATCTTCATCTGTTATTTCTCAATAATAACCTGCTCAGATCCTTGCCTGACAACGTCTTTGGTGGCACTTCCCTCACCAGACTCAACCTTAGAAACAACCATTTCTCACACCTGCCCGTGAGAGGAGTCTTGGACCAGCTCTCAGCTCTGATTCAGATAGACCTCCAGGAGAACCCTTGGGACTGCACATGTGACATCCTGGGGCTGAGGAACTGGATAGAGCAAGTCACTGACCACAACAACCAACAGTCAAATCCCCCTGTAGTTATAAATGAAGTCATATGCGAGTCTCCCACCAAGCACTCTGGAGAGCATCTGAAATTCCTGAGCAAAGAAGCCATCTGCCCAGAGAACCCCAATTTGTCAGATTCTTCTCTCCTCTCCATGAACCAGAACACAGATACACCTCATCTCCTTGGCATCTCGCCCAGCTCCTACCCAGAAATACACACTGAAGTTCCACTGTCTGTCTTAATTTTAGGCTTGCTGGTTGTGTTCATTTTGTCAGTCTGCTTTGGGGCAGGCCTGTTTGTCTTTGTCCTTAAGCGCCGGAAGGGGGTGCAAAGCATGCCCAGCAGTGCAAACAACTTAGATATAAGCTCATTTCAGCTCCAATATGGGTCTTACAACACTGAGACCCACGATAAAACTGAAGGACATGTTTATAACTACATTCCCCCTCCTGTTGGACAGATGTGCCAAAACCCAATCTACATGCAAAAGGAAGGGGATCCAGTTGCCTATTACAGGAATCTCCATGAGTTCAGCTATAGCAATCTTGACCACAAAAAGGAAGACCCCACCAGTCTTGCATTTACAATCAGTGCAGCTGAATTACTGGAAAAGCAACCCTCACCAAGGGAACCAGAGCTTCTGTATCAAAACATTGCAGAAAGGGTCAAGGAACTCCCCACCGGAGGTTTAGTTCACTATAACTTTTGCACCTTACCGAAAAGGCAGTTTGCCCCTTCATATGAATCAAGACGCCAAAACCAGGACAGGATAAATAAAACTGTTTTGTATGGAACTCCCAGGAAATACTTTGCAGAACAGTCTAAACCTGAGCATCCTTTACTCCAAGGAAAGCTACAAACAGAACCAGACTACCTCGAAGTTCTGGAAAAACAAACTGCAATCAGTCAGCTGTGAGGGGGGAGGTGGGAGACAAAGGAAAATTTTTAAATGAACTCAGCGTCACATTTCATTGAGCCTGAACTCAGTGCTGGTGTCATCTGTGGCATTCCCAACATTTCCACTTTTTTTATTAGAGAGGGAGTAAGAGAGAAACGGAACCCTTATAGCATAGCAGGGATATGGTGTTGCTTTTGCAACGTTCCCTTTAAGTTATTTCTATGTCCCTCTCCTTTGACCCTTCTGTAGGAACTGTCACTGCAAATGTATGTTTCTGTAATAGATCTTGCATAATTCTTTTTGCTTTGTGAAGAAATGAGGAAGGGGTCTTTGGGTTTTCTGTTTTTTTGGGTTTTTTTTTTTGTTTATTTTCATTTCAAAGTGAAAATTTAATGTATTATGTAGAAGATCTCCAAAGATCTTTTATTTCCTGGACTATGACTTTCTTTTGTAAATAATAATATACGGTACTGCTGTTTCAATTACCAAGTATAGCCACTGGGCGTCACTTTTTTGTGTTAAAGTGCCTTTGCACTTTAAGTACATTATTACTTAATTGTTGCTCTTAGCTTTGATAAATTGAACCTATTTTAATGTGTTGTATTTTTGAAATTAAAAAAAATGTAAAATAGATCTATATGTCAGCTGCATTAAATCAGAAAGTTTGACTTATAGGAAAGCTGCCCTTCTTTAAATGAATCTAATTCTAGGACCTTACAGACTTAAATGTAAATTATTGGGGTATTTTTTCCCTCTAGGTTTGTTTAGAGTGATTCACTGAAATCAACTGAGAGGATTTAGCAATGGACTAGAGGTTATCAAATGCCTCAGCTGGGAGTAACAGCTCATTAATAAAAGATGTTTAACACAATGTCATAGTGAACTGAACAATTAATGTGCTTCTTAATACATTGCATTGCAGCTCTAACACAGTAATGTTCAGTGGTTTAAGATTATTTTCATACTTAAGATAACATTACTGATTTGATGCACTGAATTAGAAGGTTTTCTACATTTTCTGACTGAGTTTATATTTGTAATTTTTTAGGGGCTGATATTAAGATGTCCTTTTTCTGCCAGATACATATTTTTTTCATAAGCAGGGACACCAGCAGGGGTCATCCCACACCTCATTAAATTTATTAACATACAGGCAAATGAACCAATGCCAAAAGTAAAATTTGAACCTGAGTCTCTGGAGTCCTCCGAATCAAGATAGCAGAAATCAGTACGTGCATCACACTAACATTCAGTAATTTGAACAATGTTGAATTTTCAGTCTCTAAAGTAAAAGTAATATTGAAATAATTCTCATCTAAAAGAAAAAAAACGTGTAGCATCTTCAATTTATATGGTGTTCTAAGTTAACTGAATTCCAGTCTCAGCATTGGTTTTCTTAAAACCATCAGTGAACAAATCCAGTGAGTCTTCTCCTTTCCCATTAACTCAGGCCCGTTTTGCTTCAAGCTTTACATTATCACCTTCAATTTACATTTCCTTCCTGGAGAATATTGAAACCATTTTTATTAACAAGCATACAGTCAAACTTTATTAAGCCTTATTAGCTTCTAAATAATTTTTTGATGCAAACATTATTGTGTGATTTAAACAAACAGCCCTTATTTACAACAAAAACAGTTTTGTTTTGTCTATTGTAAATCCTTATGCAACTGGGATGGTGATCTGCATATAAAGTAGGCCAGGCTTTTGAATTCCTTATTAAAGCAATTGATGGGGTCTGAAAGAAGCACACTGTTTCCTTTTCATAAATAGGTTACTGCACATAATAATCCTTTATTATCATGCGGAGATTGAAGTGGCCTCTGCTGACTGATTTTTAGAGCTTTACTATAGTTAATAATACGGAATCTACAACTTGAGAAATTTTCAGCAATAGCATTTGAGCTATAAATAACTACGATCAATGTTGTTCTAATCAGGACTTTGCCAAAAGGAAGTTGCTTTATATTTAAGAGCTAAAGAGGCTTTGCATGTGTATTGCCAGATATCTGAGTCATTCAGTAAACTTGTCTTCTAATGATTCATGTGACATCTGAGTACATTAATATGCTAACATGTCAATTCTTTATGTTCAGAGTCCATAGCATCTACGGCTGTTCATTAGATCAGGTTTAAATCTGAAGTGCTACAAAGAACTACTGAAGAATCAGTCTACAAAATGGTCTCACTTCAAGAAGGAGGCGAAATGGTATCACATTAGTTGAACTTGGAATGTTTGATTGGAATTGCATCCATCTTTGAGTGAGGTACTTGTTTGGAAGCTTCCAGTAGTGATTGTCTTATTATGGCTCCTTCCCCTGGGTAATTAAAAACATTTTTTACTGAAACCGTAGGAAAATTATAAGTATTATTTTAAAGAGATTAACTCTTTCCAGGTATGATTTTAGTACTACCTGTAAACCAGGTTCCATGTTAAATCTGGCACCCTAGCAGTTAGCATATTATTTATTATTCTCTATTGAACTAGAACAAATTACAGGGGTTTTTGTTCAGAAAAATGCCAGGTTTTCCTACAAAAATGTTTTCAATTTTTTAGTGCTTGCAAGCAAGAGTGTTAGGGAATCAATTCTTTTAGAAACTTTATCTTGTTTATTCTTACTGCTTGAGTCTCGGACTGTCTTACCATGCCTGTTTTGGCAGCACAGTCATATTTTACAGAGATTGTTGTTGCTTTACATTTCCTCAGCTTTCCTAGTGAAATTTATTCAGTTGATTAGATTTTATTTTGCATCACCAGTGCCAACTTAAAAAATCATTATTGCTGCAGGACTTTTAGGTTTGTTTTTATACCCTTCAGCTGACATCTATTAAGCAATTCTTTTCATAGTGTGTCTAGGTGAGAGAGGAGGAGATTTTTTTTTTCAGTTACGCTTAAAGAGATTTGTTTAACAGGGAAAGTGTATCGGCAGCTGCTGTGTGGAAGGTCTCTACATTTCTCTAGCTGTGCAGTCCTGGAAGCTGCTGCTTGTTAGGGGAAAGCTGCTTGCGTGGCTGAGGGCTTGATAATGAGTGAAAAAAATTTCTTTCATAGTTTGAAAAGTTGAACTATGAAAATTATGTAACCAGGTTAGCAAAGTATCTTTTTTTTTAACTCAGGAAAATGGGATGCAAATAGTTTTCTTCCTTTTTAGTTTTCTTTTGTGAAAGTGGATACAATGACCTTTACAGAAACAGTAATGGTGCAGACTGTTAAAACTCGGCAGTTATCTCCAGTGAAAATGAGGGGCAGTACACTTCTGATGCATTAATACATTTTTTAAGAGATTTTTCTGCGTAAACATGAAGTAAAGTTTATCAGTGGTCTTAGAACCTGGATTTTAATAAGTAACATTAATGGCTAAATGGAGAGATGTGGTTAACCTTACACCACTGTGGCCAGATTGCCCTATGGTTCCTAGTCAGGCATCTGTCTCCTAGGATGATGCTGTGGCTTTGCTAGCTATGGATGGCAGTTTAATTGCCTTCCTTTTTTCTCCTCGTGAAACAAATGCTACATTTTGTAAAGGGCTCCATACTTTCTATCTGGGTTCTCAAGTCTGTTGCAGAGCCACTCAAAATGCCCGTTGGTAGTCCTCCATCCTGCAATCTCTCTCTTCCATCATATTTCATCCTTTTTAGGTTCTAGCATTTGCTCAGTTCCTACCTACCTTTATCTGGTTCCAAAGCTCTTGCTGTGTAGTGCTCCAATCTTTCCCCTCATGTCTGTCCCTCTGGCCTCTTCTTTTCTTCCCTAGCTACTTCTGGAGGACCTATTACAGCCTTCAAGGGATTTGATGTCACTGCCCCACAGAGAGATCACCCCTTACCTCCTCCTGTGACACTGCTGAGTAGCCCCATGTGAAATGAGACACCTGATCCCAGTGGTACTCCTGGCAGGGGGGCACGCTGGAGGAAGGTCTGCATAGCTACTCACTCTTCCACTCGTTGAGCAGAGAAGTGTAAGATCAAGTAGCATTTTGGTTTCCATGTGCCAATCCTGGCTATGCAAGCAGCATTTCTGAGTAAGAACAAATGGATGAACTATCTGAAACTGCTGGCTTCACATCACACTTTGCTGTAATTTCAGTGAGTTGTCTTCAGCATAGGTTTATCTTGGCAAAATTAGCAGCTACTCAAACTGATTGTGTAGGGTCTCCAGAGTAAATAGCAAAACCCAGGCCATTCAAATGTGATTTACTCCCTCCCAGAATACATGGCATGAATTGGGCTATAGATTTGCCTGCATTTTTCCAGCTACTGTAAAGGAGACATATGAGGAGCACTGATGAGACATCTAATTCCCTCATAGCTGTAGTCAGCCCAGCCTGATCATTTTCTAGCACACTCACACACAACATATATGCTCTGCTGAGTATCTGCCAGTCTCTATGCTAAGACATTTACATTCAGTCCATGAGAGAAATGTTCCCTGTGGAGTTTATAGCCTGCTTCGGTCAAAGGCATTGTGCTCCTTGTGCTGATAGAGAGCTATACAGTAGGGTTTAGCTTGTTTTTCTTTTTCTTCCCATCAATACTTAGGTGTTTAAAATAAAAATCAAACTTCTTTAAGTCAGAAGCTGTAATTAGTAGTAATGTCAAAATAAGGATACCAACAAGTTAAATTGCCTAAATGTAAGTCTTAAAGAATACTGATCTTATATAGGAATAAAAATGCCATAAATATTAAACTGCTCATGAGTGAAATGAGATACTGGAAATATTAATGAAACTTCTTAGGCTTTTACAAGCTAATCACTGATACAGTTTGTGATTTCTCGTATTACTGGTTTCTGCAGACAATAAATGTCATTTAACAGAGAGAGAAGAAAAAACCCCAACTTATTTTCTGAAATCCTTCCCCCAGTTGTACAGCTCCAAATGAACAGACAAATTAATTTATGCAGGTGATGTGACATTTCTTGTATTTTTCCCTTTTTCAAAGTATTCTGTAGGAGAAGTACAAAAGTTATTCTTTTGTAAGAGGATCATTAAGTCTGTTTGGATTATTGATCTCATAGCTTTTCTGGGCACAAGGCCAATCATTCTAACTAAGGTTTTTAATCCTAGTTAATGAGGGAGGTGGATTAATGAGAAGTTTTTTGTTGTTTTTTGTTATTGGAGGGTTGGCTGGGTTTTTTTTGAACCAGCAGATTGACATGTTTATGAATACAGATGAATAGATTATTTTGAATGAAAGAAATGTTGGAGCTGCAATCGGAGATGCAGTCATTCTAAAGACCAAACAGACTCAAGAGTGTGAGTGAAGTTTGAAAACAAGACATCATAAAACTGGTTTTCCTCCTGAACTCATAAACACAGTCCCCATTTGAGTACAGCAGCAGCTTTTGTTACATTCTGTTAAACATTGGGAGGGATGAAAACAGAAGCCAGATGCACCTCCATTATCTTTAAGGATGCCCAGGTAACTGAAGAGTTCAGAATTTGATTCTCATCTCTGATTGTTACCCTATTTGTGCATGCATCTATATTACTGCTGATAATGCATTATGCTTGAAAAAGTGGTCAAGGTGAAGCTGGGGTAGAGCTAGTTGCAGTATTTCTGAATCTTTCTTACTTCTATTTTTTAAAATACAATGAATTAACCATTTCTGTAATTAATGCCATAGTCTTTTAACTTCTAAGGTCCTTTGTAAAACCTAACTTTTCACCAAACTGTTCAGATCAATACATGTGGCTAGTTACAAACCAAGAGTAACACATTGTTGCTTATTTTAATAGGAAAGTAGCACTACCATTTAGAAATCAAGATAATGTAAATCTGTATTTGCAGGGTAACAGAAATTACACCAGCATTACAAAGTGTCTGAAATACCACCTCAGGGTTCCTTATGGTGGCAGACCAGGTATAGATTTGTGTCTTAGCTATGCAGATTCCTTGTTACCTTTTCATGCCCTGTGTGCACATTGCTCCCCAGGGCCAGAAGTGTTAGGCACCAGTTACCTTCCAAGTAGGAGGCAGTAGAGCCACTTTAAGAAAGTTGTCTGCTTGGAAAAGGCACAGCTAATGTATATAGACCTGTTGCAGTTATCTCCTCTTTAGATAAGACTTATTTCCATACAAAAGCCTGTAAAAAGGCTCCCTTTGAGATCACTGATAATACGACAGTCTATTTTAAGACATCTTGATTTTTGTTCTGAGAGGCAGAGGAACTGGAGTTGAGGCAGTTTTTTTCCCATGCTATACACTTTTTTTCTTCTCTCCAGGGATTTGTTACCGACTTGGTACATGCCAGTATCTTAGCTGGACAGCTGAAATGAACAGAGAATTTTGAGAGAACTATGAAAGTGTAATGACTACATAAATTTTCTTCTAATCACATAAGAACAAACAACATACCAAAGCTGTCACAGAGGCTTTTAAAGGTTTCAGGGTAAAGTCAAATCTAAGTGAATCAGGTGCAGATACAGAGTACCTTTGCTAGTTTTACACCTGAATGGCTTCCATGGAGTCCTGTGGGATAGGAACCAATGACAAGAATCTCACCAAACAGGGGCAGGCACTGAACTCACAGAATTGAGAATGGTGGAGGAGAGAGAAAAATGGTTACGTCCTCTTGCCATCACTTAAAATGCCATTTGGGAGTTTTCCAAACTGAGCACCTATTCACATACATAAGTCTGATGTCAGCATACTCCAAGTTTATACCTGAGTCACTAAGTACTAGGTTTTCAGTAACATTTGAGTGCTCCAGGATGTGACCTGTTGGCTTAAAGTGTGACCAAAATCTTAACTATCACATCTCCTGCTCCTAGGAGGGTGAGATTTTGCTTTGAACCTCAAATTTATCATATCTCTGCTAAATTTTAATTCTTGATTATTCCTAACTGTATTCTTGCTATGCAATATGAGTGCAGTATGTTCAGTTAAGCCTGTTTTTCCTTTATCCTCTTTCACAAGTAGCCAAGCTCCTCAAATACCAGGCCAGCCAAGATTTGAACTGCTCAGAAGAGTTTCAGAAACTCAGTGATCCACACAGGTGAGCAAAGCTTTACCAAAGCTTTACTGCTCCCATCACATCTGCTGTGTTCTGCTGAGCTGTTTCTTCTGATCAGATGTCTTCCAACTTGAAGCACATACACGCTAATAAGTATCTATAGAAAACCTTATAATATCCAGTTTATGTGCTTACTTACAATAGAAAAAAAGAGGGGGTTAGAGGTTGGGAAAGGCCTTTCAAATTTTCTGGGCTTTTTTTCCTGAAGGTTGCAGATGTGCTTATTACGATTATTAGTGAATTAGAAGGAAAACTAACGGCAGTATTGTGTGGGGTTTTTTCCTTTTTATGTAAGATAGTGAAAAAAGGTAGTGGGGAGAAGATTGATTATTGTTGTCTTAACTGTCAGGATGTTAAAAAGAGACTACCAGAAAGCTAAGGACTTCAGTGCTCATAATTTAAAGAGCTTACATAAATGCCTATTTCTTGTGGGACTTCTGAAGGGAAATGGCAGACTGCTTTCCTAATAGGTAAGAGAACTGAACAGGCAATTCTCTTGCACAGTTGAGAAATTCCAGCCTTAAAGCTGTACCAAATTTACTGCAATTCAGACAGAAGCATGGCTCATGTGAAAAGACAATGATAGTGAGGAAAGTAATTAATGCTGCAGTTCACACTTTAATTAGCGGTGTAGTTTTTAGCTTGTGTTTTCTGAGACCATATTTACCATTCCATCTAACTCATAAGCTACTTACCAGAACTGAATGGATAATTCTTATCTTTAATGTGGCCTTCTTTTCCACCATGCAATGTTTATAAGTTTATTTGCTGGTGGCTTATGTTTTCCATGACTTCTTGTTATTCTCCAAATAATGCATGGGAATAATTCCTAGCTGTAGAGTCCTATTGGATAATTCATAATGAACACCTAAAACTGAACTAACAAGGACTTTGTTTATACTATTTTTTTTATTTATTCGCTTTAGTTAAGAGCTCATTTGCTGGGAATTGAGAAATCAGTGTTCTTTTTTTAGTTCTGCCAATGACCTTGCACAAGGCATACCTGTGCCCCCATGCTTTAATTTCTGCATCATTAAATGAGGAGGATGATACTTTCTGCCTTAGCCTAGTGAGATTTAGTGATGAGAAATGTTAAGTGTAATTGTTTTTCAAAGTCAGTGCTTATGGCTTTATAGTTTTATCCAAAGACAGCAATAGCCTACTGTTTCTTTCCTTGGCATATGTTATTCTGATCTAAGAATGAAGTGTGTACATTTCAGATTTAATTTGTTTTTCTGTTTTTACAGTTAAAAACAGACAATGAAGATTACTTTGCACAGGGAAAAATAGTATCTCCTTGTAAAAAGAGATGACTGACTAACATGGAAAAAAGCTGGGGCGGGGGGCGAGGGGGAAAGCTACACTTTGTTTTTAAACTGTTGAAAATGCACAGTCCCATCTCCTAAATTTTCTCTCTCTGGCTGAGTTGAATCAGACAGACCTTGTCTGTTTCTGCCCTATAGAATCCTTTCAGCAATAGTAAGTTCTTAACATACTAGTTATTTTTCATTCACGTTTTTCTGCATGAAGTCAGTCTGGCTACTGCAGACAGCTTTTATGCTAGTACTAGCCAAAAGAGGCTCAGAGTGGCAGACAGGTGCTGAAATAAGAACCTTGTACTCCAGGGAGAGAAAGAAATTCATTCAACTTTCAAAATTTCTTCCCTCTCCTTTCTTCTACTCTATAGCTACCATAATAATTCTCTTCCTCACTGACTGCAAAGAGTGGGCATATTTTTCCATTTTACAGCCAAGCTACATAATTTAAAACCCAATTATTTATATATTCTGGAATGTATGTGGACAAACGGGCCTATAGGGATGATGGGGAGGGACTCTTCATTAGGGACTGTAGTGATAGGACAAGGAGTAATGGGTTCAAATTTAACAGGGAAAGTTTAGATTGGATATGAGGAAGAAATTCTTTACTGTAAGGGCGGTGAGGCACTGGAATGGGTTGCCCAGGGAAGT
>JAOEHX010022669.1:0-39036 GCA_025448015.1 Bolborhynchus lineola
CAAATAAAGGATAGGTCTTTATATCATTCTGCTGGAGTTCCTGATAGGATTTAGGAAAGCAGAAGCTTCAGATTTCGCATTCTTCAGGGCAGGAGCAAAGACCTCTCAGGTGTTTGCAGGTACTTCCTGTAACATTGATGCATATTTCAAACACAGTCACATTAGTACTCAGAGAAACCAACACAACAAATTACTCAGTTTAGTTGAGCTTTAAATATCCAAACATGAATAGTGCCTGCCAAAAAAAAAAAAAAAAAAAAAAATTTGCAAATCTGGGGCAAACTCACACACTCAATCTGGCAGAACTTAGCAATTAGAATTTAACTTCTTAAAAATGTCCATTGTGTTTTTGACTACACAGCAGCCATCTCTGAAATAGAAGTATTATTGACTGACTTATCTCCTGTGTTATCTCCCACCAGCCTCTGATGTACCATGTTCAGAAACAGACTTGATGATGACAGTGATGACGATAAGATGGCATTTGGACATAATTCAATTGAAAGCTGTCTGGAAAAAAAGACTGCCCTGATTTTGTACATACACTTGGCATTTTCATAAATGAAACAAACACCTGCACGCACAAGCAGTCCTATCTCATATAAATGCAAAGTTTATGAGTTTGGACATCTGTGTTTGCTAACAGTTGTCACCATAATTTAGAGGGTCTTGGGAAGCGGAGGGTTATGGAATTAATCTTGACATATATTTCTCAAGATGAAGTTTTTATGTGGACTGTCTCCTATATGTCAGTGTGTGCATGTGTATATTTTATTAAAATGTGCAATATCTTAAGGCATAAACTATTACATTTTTTACATTGATATTATTTTTCTATTTGTACAGGTCTAAATTCAGGAAGGTATTTAAATATTTAGCTATCATGCCTTCAATTATTTCACTTGCATATGTTAAATCATTTTTCCAAGACAAGGATACTTTTTTGAATTAGGGCCAGAAAGATAATGATGTTAGCTGTGCAGTTGCTTCTTTCTATCTGTTGATAAAATAAAGCATGCGTATTTCCCTAAGGTTACACAAACATTATTCCATAAAATCCAGTGATTTCATTGACTTGTTAATTAATTTTCAGGGGAGACTCAAGAAATGACCATCTCATTAACAAGAAGATATTATCAAACAGGATCCACTGGTTTGGCCAGAGGGACAGAAAAACACACAGATGGAAAAATAAAAAAATCCTACAAGTAAACAGAAAATATTGTAGCCAATAGCTCCAGTCATTGTTCAGACTTCTCCAATGTGTACTTTAAGATAATTTTAATCTCATTTCTTTTCATTTCAGTGTCAGGTAAGTAAATATATAATATGCTACATTAGTAGACAAATAGGTTTTTTTGTTTATTAGGCCAAAGTGAAATGTTGATTTACACTAAGAACATAAAAAAAAAGCAAAAGGGAGATGATTACAGCATCACTTTGGCTACTCAGCTTCTAATAATCTTCTACATGTAATGAGACTGGGGAATGGAGAAGCCTTTTCCTGACAGTGCTGGCAGGATAACTTCTACACGCTATTGATTTTTCTTCATTGATTGTAATCTTCCTCTTCCTGAGTGTCTGTCTTTGCTTCTCTGACATATTGAACACTGAATAGTCCCTGAGTAATTCTTGAACAGTTTGGGATCATTTTTATTTTCACAGGACAGTTGAGACCAATGGAGTGATTTATGTGTACTTTGGAAGGCGAAACAAAACAGTTCTACTCTGGGAATAAATATGGACACAAAGACTTATTTTTTTTTTAAAAAAAAGGTATCCCCCCTTTTTCCTTCCTCTCCAACCACCCTTTACTTCCACACTCCAATAATTTCATAAGTATCTGCCAAATCATGCGGAGGAGAACAGTAAGGCATAAACAACTCTCACAGCTGTGATTTCAGCCGTGATTGATGATGAAATACCACTGGAGGGATAGCAGGAAAATGAATATTTATTAATGATATAAAGTGCCACTGGTTTAAAATCCAAAGAGATTTATCATTTTATACCCATGGGATGTATGCATTGAAAGCAGAACGTTCAATAAAAGGAGCCAAATACTTCAGTCGAAACATAAGTACTTCCAGTGAGCTTATGATTGAATTCTTTTCTTAAAGTGAGCTAAACATAGTAGCTTTCATAAAGATTTTCATGGGATTATATCATAGAACAGTTTGGGTTGGAAGGGACCTTAAAGATCACCTTGTTACAATCTCTCTGCCATGGACAGGGACATCTTCCACTTGACCAGGTTGCTCAAAGCCTCATCCAGCTGGCCTTGAACACTTCCAGGGATGGGGAAGCTACAGCTTCTCAGGGCAACCTGTCCCAGTGCCTCACCACTTTAGCTAATTATGTTTACATGAACAGCAGATCATGTAGGCCTAGCCTAAGGGGAAATTGCAGTAACAATAGTTTTAGCTTATTATAAAAACATAGCTATGCATAACAATCATATAATACTAACATGAAATTTGCAATAATTTATTTTCTGCAGAAGTAAAGACTCTAGAATTGTTTGATGTGTAACAGTTGGCTTTTTCTGCCTTTACTTCATTAGCTATTATTTTATAAAGCTGATAGTTCAGATAAGCTGTACCACACCACTACAAGCAGCTTTGCATATTTTTTATTCACAGCAGAATTTTGCTCTGAATGATCCTAGCCTTTCAGAAGTTAAATAAGGCAATTTCTGGCTTATCTGATATGCAAAAGACTTTTTTTTTTTTTTTTTTAATTTGGTTTTGCAAAAGAAAAAGTGTTACAAAATATCCTTATGCCTTTGTCTTGAATGTAGGCCTGATTGTGAAGTATTGTCCTATGTTGATCCTTTTTTTCCCTCTGATGTTTTTGCTGCTTGTTATATGGGATGAGCTTGTTCAAACAATAAAAAATGTAGCTGCTGTGTTGACAGCAAAGGAGAAATTGACTGATGGAATTCAGCTCTATAATTTAATATGCAGCTTTCAAGTCAGGCTAGAAGTTCCAGATGTTAAACTTTGGCTAATGGATAGTGCTGAGAAAGGCAGGGTTCAGAGAAAGTCTAAAAATGGATCAAAAGCATATTCATGGATAAAAATGCAAGCAAAATAATTATTTACTTTGATTTGGGAAAGAAATAAAAAAAAAAAAAAAGGCAAGCATCTAGTTGATACTGTTGGTATTTGGAGAGTAAGAAAAAAAGCACATACTCTAACCAGTAAGAAGCACATCATTACATCATATAAAATTAAAAGCAAGTGACTGGACAGCAAGTGATGTCTCCTATTTTATCAAAATCATCCTTACTGAAACTCAACAAAGCTTCACTAGGTCAATGGATTCATTGTCATTTTATATGTCCGTAGTTCCCAGTGGAAAACTACTTGCGTTTCTGACTATATGTATTACTGTGTTACCCAGGCTTTACAGCTGCCTCAATAATGAGTCTGAAGGACAATGGCAGGGAGAGAGGCAAAGAAACAGGGAAGGGGAGAATGCATTGGTAGTTAAACCTCTGGAGAATCAGATGATGCCTCTTGTTGCTCAGTGCAAGAATTAGCAGCTCCCACTGATGAGGTTTTGAAGAAAGGGCTGGTGCTCCTAGCTGGATCATAGCTGGAGAAATAGAGTAGAAGTCAGGCTTGTTTAAATAGATCTTCTATTTAATAATTTTTTCCAAAAAGTTTCATTTCATTAAAAGATTTAGGAGTAAAAAGGTTAAAAAGAGTAAATTGTTGTAGCACAATGAATTATTGTAAAAACAAATGAGTGGTACACAGCTTTGCTTGTCATAAGTGATGAGAAAGCGTTTTGCCTTCACTGCCTTCCCAAGGTATTCCCAGAAGCTGTAGTGTGCCAGGAAGGTTAGAAGTATCTTTTCTGCAAAATAGCCAAACAGCCTCTCCTGTGTGAAATACAGTATAAAGTTAGCACTCATTTTGGGAATAATGATGGATATCTGTGTTTAATGTAGGGATATCTGAACATTTCCTTCAGGCAAACAAACGTATATTGCAAGTGTGAACTGAAAGACACGGAAATCAACTAATACTTATAATGACAAGGGCTTTGGTTAAGTTTGTCTACTGTTAGGGATGGGATTCAGATTATTCTTCAAACACCTGAGTCTTAGTTCTGCCAATATAGACATCTGCTGTCATTTGCAATGCCCTAGAATATCCTTTACTTTCCCAATACTTGTCTGGATGGGTATACATCCTTTGGCAGCTCTTATGGCTCTACATGCCCAGGTGGGGTGATCAGAGGTAGCTTCAGACCCCAGCAGTATTTCACCTTGCCAGCCTGATAGTTGCAAGGCTGCTGTAGTTCCAGGTCCCCAGGCTGGGTTAGTACATACACAAAATATAAACAGAGCCAGCCACACATGTCAGCGCAGAGAGGAAAGAGAGCATATCCTGCCACCTGTGTAATCACACTCAATACTCACATGTTCATGGGCAGCAGAGGTACCCTCTTCTGCTCTGTTTCTCCAACTGACCAGGGCTGAAGTCTGCTGGTGGGATATAGACACACAGAATATGGGTCTCTCCATGAGCTGGCCTCAGACAGTCAGTCTACGCAGCAGCTGGTTCTCAAACACCAATGCTCTCCAGTTCCTCATGCCTGAGCTGAACCCTTAAGGCCATGAAATTTATAGTCAAGAGAATGGGCTAATCAGATCAGTGTACTGAAACCCAAACCCCTTTACCCCCCAGAAAGAAAGGCTTAGTGCCAGAAATAAAATGCCTAACTTCAAAGGACTTTGGCACATATCTGAATATTCAGTGTGGTTGAATCAAATTCCCCTTGGTATACTTCAGCTGTCTAATTCTGGAAGTACCTGAAGTCACAGAGAAGACTCCATGATCAGCCAGAATTACTTTCAGTTCCCTCATTGAATCATAATTTGGAAAATCTGTTCAGCCCCACCGCTACATGCATCTCAACTGAGGAATTCATGGAGCTTGTGCAGAATGATATGAACTCAGAAAAGGGAACAGTTTTTAGACTGGTTTTACAGTAAGGGGTCTCAGGGTTTTTTAGCTGGTGAGACATCGGTGTGGATCCTTGTGTATTTACAGGTACCCGCGTAAGGAATTGTAAGTCCCTCAAATTCTCCCATCTTAACTGTGTCCCCAAAATGTTCAGACTACTTCACTGCCCTTGCAGTCTAGAAACTCTTGCATTCTTGCCTGCAGACTGCAACTAAGAAGAAAAGATATCCAGACATTGTACACGGAGGGACTGATAATAATTTCCTGTCAGCATATTCTAAAGAGAGCAAAGTTATTAAAAAAGAGAAAAGAAGGGTGAGGGCACCTATACAGTATGTGCACCTGAAAGAGTGTCCTTTCATGCACCCTCTCATGTTCCTGCAAAAAAGAGGCTGAAACTCCTTATTGACATAGATAAGTTCTTCAAAAGTCCACAAGGGGTAAATGTTTCAAGGGATTTCTGCATTTCCAGAGATTTAATAAAAAGGGAAATGCGCAGTTGTTCTGTAAGGGAAATAGATTTCCTAAGACTAAAGATTTGCAGTGGGAAATCAGAATGCTAAAATATTATTTAGCCTGTGCAAAAAATATCCAGCTAACTTGGGATAACTTGCTTTGCTGTACCTATATTTTCCCACCTATTAAAGAAACAGTAATAGAAGTCAGCTAAAGACAAGTATAAAAGTGTATCCAATAGGATACAACATGTAAAGGTATTAACATCTTTTATCTCTAGTGATGAAAATCTGGCTAATTTATTTCTTTTGCTTGCATATGTGTATGAAATATCAGATTCCAGTAATACACTGGTTAATAATATCAAAAATAAAGCAGCAGAGAAGTGGAAATAATGAAGCTGGTTAAGATTCTGTTGCTTCTCACAAGGGAAAAAATGGCTTTATTGTGATTCAAGCAGAGCAGCCAGATTTCAAGTATTTGATACTAGCAGGTAATGGGAAATTACCCAAGTTTTTCACATATTTCTGCTCTAGCATCTTAACTTGAGCACCCTACATCATTCTATTTCATGGGCTCTGACACTCTGTAAATGGGTTTAAAAACTTTTAAAAAGAAGGGGAAAAAAAATCCCATCCATAAAGTCCTTTTGTTTCGAGTGATTATAATCACAATTTTCAGAAAACAGCATCCGTATCCTGAGCTGATGGTATGTTACAATGGCATGTCACATCTGGATGTATCAACCATATAATATCGTTTGACTGGTGGCAGCATTGCCAATTGGAGGAAAGGCATCCCTTAACTGAGGCAGCATTTCCAAACACATCTCTACTCCCAGGATACAGTGTGTGCATGTCTGCTTATTGGACTCTGCAATGCTCCTTTGGCTGGTGGGGTGATGAAAATGAGCCTTCAGTAAGGGAATATCTACACTGCTTCCAGGGCCTCTAGAATCAAAACCCTGATAGATGTACTTTAGCTACCTTTAAGGTAGATGTCTTGTGTAAAATACCAGGAATGAATGTTTTAACATAGTCAGGTTTGGGCAGCCAATAATCAAGTCACTGGTAAAGATCTAAAAAGTACCTGTACCCAAACCTGCTTGTGGAGTGCTGGGGAATGTCCTCTCCATTCAGCTTGTGAGGGTTAAATATTAACACTTCATCAGAAAATCAGTCTGATCTGATCATTGCAGCTGCCTGTGATTACCATGTCCTTTTCCTCTAGCGCATCTTCCTGCACATTGGCTGCCTACATTTGCTTTGAGGGCAGGTAAAGATCATTTCTGGTTCCTGAAAAGAACAAAGGAATCAGACAAATATTCTTATCAACCACAGAGGTTACAAATACCTTTTGAAGGGAAAGCTTGAAACTGTTTTCACTTTAAATTGTGAAGTTCACACAACATACTTCTAGAAGCATGTAATGTGCCACTGTAGCCAAAACTGCACTTCCCAAAGTCACAAAAAGTTTGTTGAAAGACAGTATTCACAATCTCTTGTTTGAGGAGTATTATACCAGTGATTTAAGTATTTTCAAAGAATAGTCCTCAGACTGACCAGATAGTGTTGAAATTTAGGAAGAGTATTTTCTATTATTTGTTTATGTGAAAAAATGTTAAATCAGTCCTGAAGCGGAATGAAACAGTAAAACTTAAGTGACAAATTGCTAAAAGTAAATGGTCATGTTCAAGAGTCTTCACTAATCCAGATGTTGACAGATAAACCAGACCATTTAGCATATGATGAATAAAGTCTGCATTCTAGCTTTCAATTAGCACAGTGAAAATACAGTAAAGATAGACATCCACTAGAGGTAAGATTCATCTCACCTAGCTTTTAATGCATCCTAAGCAGAAATCTATAACTAAATGTTTATCTAGACTCCTTCTATAGCTGGTGGAGAGGAGGAGACACCCCTAGAGCTCTAGATGTGGCAATTTCTATCATGTGTGATAGAACGTGATACATGTATGCCATGTATCACATTCACTGCCATCACTGATGCACATATCTGCACTCTGGGCATTTATATTTAGCCAGGTGAATCATGCTAGCAGCGTCTGTATGATTTTAACTGTTCTCCCGTCCTTTCTGATGTAGACTTACTTTACTTCCATTGACACAAAATGAGAATTTAATTTCAGAAAGGGGTATCCATGACGGTACACAAGGACCAAGTCAGTTAGCACTTAAAAGGGAAGTATTCTGCATCCTTCACTGTTCCGTAGTTCTTTCTGCTTTAGAGACATCAAAATAACAGAAAATTACTGTTATTTTTTGACCTTCAGCTTTCCTAATCTTTATTACTAACAAATAAGATAACTGTGGTAAGACAGAAACAAAGCCTATGTGCAATGTATTCAAAATCAAATTTGGAAATCTTGACATTTAAGGAAATTGCATTTCATTTCCATGCCACTGTTTTAAAAGTGCAGGTGAAATTTCTCTATTTTATTTTCAAATCAGAAGGCAAGACCTTGAAAATGTGTTTCACACAAGGTTAGTTTTCTATCTAAATATGTAAAATAACAAAAGCTGATACGACTTCAGGCAGCAAAATGTGGTATTCAGAGTTGAGCACTTGAAAATTAGTAAATGTCCTTGTTGTCATTTTTAGATAAACTTTATTTTGACCGCTCTGTATGTGCCTTGTAATAGCATCTTTAGTTGCATCAGCATATTTTTCACATTTGTTTTTTTACAGGATTTCATTCCTTTATACATTTGCATAGGGTGGATATTGTTTCAAAAACTTTGATAAATCTGCTATTTGCCAACTTTCAAGGCCCTGTTTGGGAATTTTTAAAACAACCTGAATATCTCATAATTCATAAAAAATTCTTGTAATTTTTTTATTAGTGGTGTCCAGGAGTTTCCTTAACACCAATGTGAGCAGTATATACTCAGCTTTTCCTCCTCTGCTAAACTCATGCCATCTGCTCTCCTCTGCTCATGACTCATGTCATCATCATAATTAAGTTCATAAAAGACATTTTGATACATGCTGGAGTCCTCAGCTTTAATTTTTTCACTGAATTCATGGTATTTCCAGGACTTCACTTCTGGGTGTTGGTTATGGCAGAAGCTTATTACTGTTTAGAAAGTGAGATGAGTCTCACCCTGTCCCCTCATATTAGCACGGCCAAGCTAAAATGCTGCAGCTTTCCTCCTGTATTATAAGTAGAGGTGTTTAATAGGAAAATGACAATTATATCTACCTTATGGACAGAAATTTTATTTTACTGCTTGTGATGTGGCCAGCTGCCATGGTATAAATAACACAACAGCTATAACAGCACTAAAAGACCTTGTGAGACATTTGCAAAATGCAAGGAATTTAAGATTTCTCCTGTTCACTCTTTTTAAGAAACTATACTTATGTTCCTTCTGCAATGGATGGTAGACAGCAAGTGTGTTCTTTACAGGCACCAGGATCCTCATGGGATGCAAAAAATTATGCCTAACAGAGCTTTCAGGAAATTTTCATATTTAGACAAAAAGCTGATATAGTTTTGGATTTTTGCATGTTCTTAAAAATTCTATCATTTCGAAGGCTAAAAGAATGTTGGTTTTTTTCTATATGTCTAAAGGCTTTCTTCCTTGTTAACCAAACATAACCCTTCACATTTTAACTCAGCTGGGAAAAAAAGAAATGTCCAACACCAGGAGGACCAAAACATCTAGTAATTTTATTGAGATAATACAAATGCAAAACTCTTGCTATCCTCTAAGCTCTGTGTGAGAGCTAAAGCAGAAAAAGAGGTGTTTCATGCACTTTTCATTACCGGTATGTTGCAGATATGATTGATATTTTCACACTGTTTAGCCCTCACCCATGTACTGCAGCTTTAAAATAAAAGTAATATTGCCACCACTTTTCATATTGAGGGGCTGCAGGACTGCTCCGGGCCTCCTTGCGGCCATACTGCTGAAGGTTATTATTAATTGTCAGTCCGTTAACCTGCCCATGGTGCTCAGAGATGTCTGATGGCTGGAACTTTACCATGCAAATACAAATGGCAAAAGGGTA
This sequence comes from Bolborhynchus lineola, assembly GCA_025448015.1. Lineage (NCBI taxonomy): Eukaryota > Metazoa > Chordata > Aves > Psittaciformes > Psittacidae > Bolborhynchus > Bolborhynchus lineola. Next base: position 9,471 of record JAOEHX010022669.1, read on the forward strand.
TCTTGGCTTGATAGTGACACTTCCTTATGAAGTTTGAGAACTTGAGGAATTTTCTTTGGAAGGCTGTGTGTAGTCAACCTGCCATTACGACTGATTTCATTTACGGAGCATTTCTGCCCTTGTCTTATCACTGAAGAAAACATTGTTGGCTTCCATTGGCTAACACCTTCCTGCTTTAATGAGATTCAGATCTTTTGCAGATACTTTCAAGCAGTCTGAAATACTCATCCTCCTTTCTCCTCTGTATTAGCCTGTGGGGACAACAGGGCCTGTTCAGCCTGGAGAAGAGGTGACTGGGAGGGGACCTTATCAATGCATACAGATATCTTAATGACAGGTGCCAAGAGGATGTGGTCAGACTCTTTTCAGTAACAGTGCCCAGTAACAGGGTAAGTGACAATGGGCACAAACTGAAACACAGAAAGTTCCATCTGAATGAGGAAGAACTCCTTTGCTTTGAGGCTCAAAGAGCACTGGAACAGACTGCCCAGAGAGGTTGTGGAGTCTCCTTCCCTGGAGATATTCAGAAGATGACTGGACACGATCCTGTTCAACCTGCACTAGGTGAACATGCTTTTTTGGGGTGGGGTGGGTTGGTGAGGTGTTGGACTAGATGATCTCCAGAGGTCCCTTCCAACCCCACAATTTTGTGATTCTATGCTATATATGTTTCTAAACCTTTTATCATTATATAATGGCTTATGGCAGTGTGTAGGTTTTTTTTCCTATCAGTAAAATTGCACAGTACTTTGCTCTGGTTTAATCTTCCCTGCTGACCACATGATCCCAAAGAAACAAATTTATAGTACTTTACTTAGCCTGACCCTTCAGATGACCCCATGACTGTGGTACATGCACAGGTAAATGAACTGTAGCTGAAATAAGACCACTCCTGAAACAACTGAAAGAATTTGTACTGCGACCTGGTATTACTAATGCCACTACTTATACCAGCAGCTGAAAGAACAGAATACCAATGCAAATCTGGGACCTATTGCTTTAAGGTATCTGAGCATAACATTACTTAAACATGTTCTTTTCTGATGCTTCATTATCCATAAGCAATTTAAATTGCTACTATTCATGCTTTCTATATGGAGTTTGTCTCTAATCTTTCTTTTCCTTGTGCAGTTGCTATCCTTCCTCTGATAAGGAGGTATGTGCTATAATTCTGCGTTTAATATATTTGCTTTCTTTATAGCTCATTGATTGGTAATTGTACTTTTCCGACTAATAGAATTCTTAAGTCTTCCAAATATTATCTCATTGGATTCCAGCAAAACCTTTTATACACACTGCAATCTCCAGACTTCTGTTACCTAATATGTCTTCCTGGCTAGTTTTAAAGAAAGGTTTTGATTTTTTTTTTTTATTTTTTCTTTTTTTCTTTGCTGCATTTCTGGGGTGGTGAGGTATTCGAGATTGCACTTCCTCTAGGTGAGATACTGTATCTAGCTATTGATTTCTACTTAATGATTGAGTTTTCTATGGACACATCTTGTCAATACATCATAGCTAGAACTCTGTATCACATTTTTTGTCATATGAATATCCATTTTGTGTACAATTAAGAAACCAAAGAAATATAGGCAATCATAGGCAAGTATTTGAACTGTTACAGGCTTCTCTGAAGGGACTCAAATACTGTTTGGAGTCATTCATATGGTCTGCAGCTGCATGTTCTTGTAGGTTAATACTATAGCAAGACCTTCTGGAAATCACTGCTGTAAATAGATTGTTGGTAGAAAGAAGTGAAACCACCTAGTGCTGGTCTGAGAGAAATAACCATTATAATTGGTGCTTTCTGATCTGTACAACCCCTGGGAGCTAAGGACTTTCTTCTCAACAGAATTGTGTGACAATTACACTGGGAGTCTGTGTGTATGTCATGACATAAAACAGAGTCTGAATTAATTATTTAGTATGGTGCAACCCACTTTGACTTATAAGCTATAAAAAGCCCGCCTGAGAGAGAATTAGTTACTGCTGGAAATAACATATAATTACAATGTTGCAGGGAAAAGATAAGAATTAATGTGCCAGGTGTAAGTAGATTAGACCAGCTTGACAGAAATGAGGAACTAAAGAAGAATATATAGATGAAAGCTTACAGCCATTGCACCCATAGTGACTGGAAAGCATTACCATGTGATGACTGCTTAGTGGCTTATGTGAAATGAGATGTTGGCTTTAGACGCATTGATCAGAGACGGGTCTCTATGTCACAAATCTGACAACAAAATGGAATGAATTGAACATCTCATCAGAGAAACGAGGCGAGAAAAAGCTCAGAGGCTAAATTAAACTTATTTCCCTTCTTGAAATTATCTTCTTGGGTAGGAGCTGAGGAGTCTTGTGGCAGAGGGCTTTCAGGGAAACACATTTCATTGTGTTTCTGTCCTTGTCCAGTGGTTTAGGACTATGAACTCCAGAGTGGAGAGCCAGCTGCTTCTCGTAAGCAAAAAAGGAAAACGCTGCTTTATCCATGGTCGATCAAGTACAGAGGAATTAAAAGGAAGAAAGAGAGAAGAAGGAAGTTTCCACCTGGCTATTCCAATCATCTCATCTTCTTGTTTTAAAAAGGAGCATTTATAACACTCTGCTATTGACACCTAGCAAAGGTGTTTGTTGAAAGAATAATGTGTTTTTGCATGGTTCAAAGCCGCTGAGAGAGAAGTGAACTTAGCCCATTGTATGGAGTCTAATCAGGAACACCAACACCTTGGAAAAGCAGAGAAAAGAACTGTGAAAGACGAAAGAAGAATGACTCAATATATATATACTATGCAACAGTACGGGAGAATTGAATAGTTCACTGCAGTGGGATAAAAACCCCTCTAAGTATGCCTGATTCCATCTGATGGATAAAGGAATTGGGCACAATTTTTCATAATGTGTGGTTTTGAATTTTTCAATTATTGGCAGAGTCGGTAGGCTCTGCAGCTGGGTCCATCTCCAGGATAAAATAGGAGAGCTTAATCTTACTCCATTTTATTTTCCTACCTGATCTGCAACACTGTTGTTTTTTTCTTTTTGTGTTGTAATAATGTAATATCAGGCACACTGTTAACTCAGCAGCCAATCACAACTCCAGCATGTCTACCACTTGCCACCTTTTGCTGTGTTAGGACTAGAAATCACAACAGCTTCTCTAAGAACTCATAGTTAGTAAGAACTGTACTAAAGGTACCTAAATCCCACGTCATTTTTACTGTTGCTAATAGACTTAGATAAATTTGAAGCTTAAACTTATTTTTTCAGTTTACTTCCTTGGTTCACAAGTTGCGAAGCATGTTGTCAAGACTGGTGAAAAAAAAAATAAAAAATATGTAAACTATCCATATCACTGCTGATAGCAGTTTGTTCCCCTTATTTCAAACCCACGTTAGTTGTTCAGATAAAATAGAATCATTCCATTCTATTTACAAAATTTGTCTGACTTTAATTACATGTATGTGGAACTAAAATTAAGACTTTCATGAACATGATTTAGTAGAATAAAATGCACTAGATTTTTTATTTTTTTTTTTTTTATTTTATTTTAATGAAAATACAGTCCGGCCTTGTGGTTTTGATTACAATTCCTTGGAGTTTTAGGGATACAAGCATGAAACCAGTTAATCTGATGCTGATGTGAACCTATGTGATAAGGACTTCTGGAAGTTTGCTTACCATTGCTTCATACTTAAATAACTAAAAAAAAGCAGATCTAATTTTTGGTTGATCGCCTTACAGAGATTGCTAGATGTAATGCACTTTACAGCATGAATCAATCCACTGTTTTGATTTTAACTGTACTGGGCCATGCATAATTATGATTGATTCTTGTGAGCATTCAGAAATTCACATAATGAAGATTTTAGTATAGCAATAGAATCAATAGAGAATAAAGCTTTGTCAATGTTATTTAAGACTTTACAATTAAAATCACAAAAATATTTCAGAGAAGTTAATTTTTCAGTGTCTACATTAGTGTTCCCCCATTGCTGTTTCACTGGTGTTCATTTTATAACAGAAAGAGGCAAGAATATAAATATGAAGAAAACCAATACATGTTTGTGCCTACATCCACATTACAGTGTCCTAATTGCCACTCACACAGAGATGACTGAGTTAGAGGTAAAGTTTGTAACAACACTGCAGGTTTCAATGGCAAAATAGAATCATAGAATCGTAAAATTGTTAAGGATGGAGCATTCACCACGTCTTTGGGCAATCTGTTCCGGTGCCTCACCATCCTCACAGTAAAGAACTTCTTCCATACAGCTAACCTAAATCTCCTCTCTTTAAGTTTGAAGCCATTACCCTTGTCCTATCACTACAGTTCCCGATGAAGCTGTAGTACCTGAATACCAGCCAGTTTGGCTCTCCCATCTTTCTCTCTTGTCTCATTTGGGTTTGAATTTTGCATCTCTATAAGTTTGGTGAAGCAGGACATTTTGTTTCCTTCTACATTTCTGCTCAAGAAGGGACAATTAAAAAAACCCAACCAACCAAGCAAACAAGAGGGAAGTTCAGAAAATGCCCTGCTCTCAGACATGTTTCACTAAAATAAGAACACACGATAGGAAGATCTTTTTTTTTTAATCATCAGTTCCAGGCCCCTGCTGCCACTGGCACTGGCAGCATACAATCCCTCACATAAACTGATCAGGCTTCAATGATTGCAGCCTCTGAATTCCGTGGCTCATTGTGTTGAACAGGTCAGCTTCCTGTCTCATAACTGCCGATATGTGACAAGACTGTTTTCTGAAAGTTTTCAACATAGAGGGGTAGAGGAGGGAGAGTAAGAATACACTTTAAAATGGTGATTTTAGAGATTAGCAAAACTCTGGGAAGATAGTGGAAGGTTCCTTACATAACCACAATTACTTTTTACTAATCATGTCAGGGGCATTTGGGAATATTGTAATACTTACTTTGTTGAATCGTAATATGTACTTTTCACACAAATTTTCTAGGTGAAAAGGATGAAAAGTTATCAACTCATATAAAAACATAATTTTGAAACTCTCCAATGACAGATAAATGGGAGGTAGAACTCTTCAAAATCTTTGAACTTCAGAAGCTGACTGAGAAGTGATATAGTTGCATACCTATGGCTTTTCTTTATATTATTAATAGCCAGGCATATTTAAAATGGATCTGTGATCATGACAGTGCTGAGCACCCCTGTGAAATCAGGTTTACTCTGTTCTTACATTTCTTTTGGTATCTGTTTACTGCCACAATGGGAGATGAGATATTAGACTGTAAGGACCTTGGGTTTGACCAAGAGAGACTATTCTTATGTTCTTTTCTACTTTCATTACATTCTGCTAAAAATTAATCACAATCTCACTGCAGTGACATTTTCTCATTTATTACTTAATTTGAAATTGCTTCTAACTTTCAGGAGACATTTATTTCTACTGCTAGTCTCTAAATGAAGATGTTAGGAAGTTTAGTTCAGTTTAAGAAATCTAAATTCAGTTATCTAGCATAGACATCTACTGTTACACTAGATGTCTATGATCCTGTTACAATCAATGAAGACCTAGTCAATATAGATCATAGAGCCTCTCCAGCTCTCTGGTCTTTATAGATTGCATTGATTACACCTCCATTAATGATAATGGGAGCTTATATTATGATTTTGAGCCAGTTTCCTAAACACAGGTGTCTAATACCATTCCAGATGCACTTCTATATTCCCCAGCAGCTGACTGCCACTTCAAAAGGATGCACATCTCCTCCAGCAGGTCTTTTGTCAGATCTATGAGCCTGTGGGTGTCTAGTGTAAACTAGGCAGTGTGAAAAAGGCAGTGCATGCCTGCATTGAGGCAGTAGAACCAAGCTTGTACACAGCTAGACACCTGAATTTAGTATGATAATGAGAAGCTCACCACAGATTTTAATGCCTATAATCTAGTACTCTTGTGCACGATTCAGTAGAATTCCTTAATTTGAAATGAAAAATATACCAGTCCTTCTTGGGTGCTGAATGACATCTGAGATTTCATTTTCTCAGCTCTCTGAGTGCCTGCAGTTCTGTCATAGCAGGAGAGTGATAATGAAGAAAGCTGAAAAATGAAGACAAGGAAGGACTTGGTGCATATGTTGTCTTGATGCTTCATTTAGCTGTTTCGTTTTTCATGTTTTATGTTTCCCTGGGGAGTATAACTGACAGTACAGGCAGTGATTCTCATACTTTTAAATTTTCCCCCATATACCACAATAATTTACATATTACCCTTCAGCAGAAGGGCATCAAAGCACTGTGTTGACAGCAAGCCCATTATTCAAATATAAGTGAAAGTCTAATAATGGCAGCCTCAGCAGGAAATGAGGATCAGGAACCCTAGAATCATGTTATAGAATTAAGTATTAGTTACCTTTTACAGTATTAGTTACCTTTTTGTCCAGCACCTGCACTGTACACCTGTGCCACATATACAAGCTTCTCTGCAGCCAGAGAACTGAAACTGAAACACACAAACACGCACCACAGAAAGGAATCAGGTTCCACATTGCTGGCTTCTATAGGAATGGAGAACTCAGCTTAAAAAACGCAACTACAATGAATATTACAATAAATTTACAGGATCTCATGACATTTCTGTTTTCCCAGGTCTGTCCTGGGGAATACTAATAAGCATTTATTGCAGCTGAAGCCCCTGTGGCAGACCAGTGGTCCAGCTGAGGAATTTCTATGCTTAATCATAGCATACATCATACATTTTTTCCCTCGTATGACAAGTGTAAAGACTTTTACAAAGATTTTCCCTAAGAAGCCAAGGAACTTCGTGCAAATACAACCCCTCTTACAAGCAGGACTTTAAGACAAGAACTTGGAGAAATAAAAAGTAGATCAGATTTTGCTTTCCATTGCTATTGTAAAAGTGCTCACTTTTCAGAGAATTGCTAACAGAGGATGAGATATATCTGCGCAGAGGGGGATAATTCAGCAAAATCTGTCTCTGACAATATCCAGTGCCAGCCATTTCCACCAAGAAATGGTGATCCAGATAAAAGACAGGTGGAAGTCAGTTTTCCTGAAGACACATTTCTATTTACCCAATGGTAGTCAAAGACTGTGAAAAAATTAATGAAGATTTAAACTTGTCATATTACCCAAGCTCATATTTATGTTTTTAATAACTTATAAGGAAAACCTAAATTACAGTAGGAATGGAATTGTTACATATTTTTCTGCAATTCCATGTAGAAGAATTTGAGCTTTGCTCCAGGCTGACAGAAAGAACCACATTTAATCGGTTCAGTCAGAAGCAGGTAGCCGGTCATTAAGAGCTGTGAAACGGGGATCTATCTTGTCACATCATTTTCTTGGCTCTAAGTACTGGCACACCCTAAACGTCCTAGTCCACTATACTGCCAAGTGTGGGACAGACTATTGACTGTAATTCTTATTTTCTAGATGAAATGTCTGTTCCTGCTAAGCTCTTAATCTCAATGTGGATATGACCAGTTTAGCAGTGTATTTGTAAAGTGACAGTAGTGTAGACAGGAGGATGCGATGTCTTCATCAACTGTAGACAATATTTCTGGCAACTGATGATCACTGTGGGTTTGTGGTGGAAAATTTATGGAAAGGATTGTAGGAAGTAACAGCTGTAAACTCTCTCATGTCCAAGAAGAGTGTCAATAAAAAAGCAGCTATGATCAGAACAGACAGGAAATTAAAGCAGCCACACCTTTCAGAAACTTTTGTGCATCCATTCATTTAATTACATCAGTAAACAAACACGACACTTAATGTTGCAGAATGTGCCTTTTGTAAATAACAAAACAAACAGCATTACTATCAATTTACATCTCTTTAACCAGCTGCAACCCCGGTGATTTTGCTGAAGAAGTAGCAGAGAGGGTCACTCTGAAACCATTATATAGATTACCTGAATCTCCTTATACAGTTCTCAGATCCTTGCTTACCAATTCCCAAAAAGTCTAGCTCCAAATAGAAGGGAGGCTGTAGTAAATAACCCTTTGTCCCAGCAGGATCTCATCTTTACTGTTGAACAGAGATTGTACAACTTCCAAAGATGCCCGACTTGAATCTGTGTGGAAGCACTGTCACACCCTTCAGAAACTGTGAGCCTAACCGGTTCAAACTGGAATCACCTCTGTTGAGTTTAAACACAAACTTATTTTTTCCTGGAAATGTTACAACTGCATATGATAACACAAAAGTTAACTTTTACAGAATGAGGAGTAAGGAGCAGTTAATTAATTAGCTAGTGATTATAAATAAATCTGTAGGTGAGCAGAAAGAACAAAATGGGAAGTCTTGACCCTAGGACACTTTTTTAATGACTGGTTCACACATGTTTTTCCTTGCCTGGGTGTCTGTCTGACCTTGCTTTCATCTGAGTATTTCAACATTTGCCTTGAATGCACCATGAATTTTACACAAGTGGATGAACACTGCTAAAACTTCACTCATCAAGAGGAACTGTGTAGTACTTGACAAGTTTGCCCCACAATGCCGGTATCATTTTGCTACACACTTTCATGTGAGATCATTCTGAAGTAGAGACGGAGAGAAGCAATTCTGAAAAGTGATAAACTATGGTGTGATAATGACAGGAGAAAGTAGACGAGCAGGTGGAAGAGCCTCTTTCACTCTTCAGACTTGAGAGGTCTCCTTTAAGGTGTGTACCACTGTTGGACAAAGAGACAAACTTGCAGTGATGTGTCTGTCAGCACTGCTTAACGTGAAGGAGCAAGGTAGAAATTGCACAACAGTTTACTACTGTTGCTTTCCAGGTAGTCTGTAGAAGAGAAAGCATGTGAAAGAAGAGCTGCAGTTTACAGTCACAGTTTGGCAGCTTTTCCCAGCCTGTCTTCAAGTATTTAAAATTCCTTTCAGTAAAAAAATGTGAAGGATTGCTCTCTACCTTGCTTCTGTGACAGTTCATTTAAGGGGACAAAGAGAAAAAAGTTGTAAATAAATTATGTGTTCTTCTCTATTTTAAAGGCTGGGTGTTTTGTTTCCTCTGCTTTGTGTATGTATGTATCTCACATACTTTTAAACTGTTATTTTTCTTAAAATAAAAATGGAGAAATCGGTCTATAAACTTGGACTGTGTCCCTGTTAACAACTTATTCCTCTGTTTACTCATTAATGCTGCCATTCTCCCCACCTGTTCCCATTGCTGACAGTAATGAATACACCCCTCTGTATTCCTGTGCTCTTAGAAAGCTAGATCCTGTGAAGCTACAATTGCAGCCCCTCAAGAAAAATGATTATCTGCCTATCAAAGGGGGAAGCTTTGTACATAAAAGTAACTGATACTGGCCTCTGAGTTGCAGTCTATATTATAGCTCTAAAAGAGGTAACTTCTGACATTTAAATTGAGACATGGTAGCTAAGGTGCTGCTGATTACCAGATTGCTCACTGCTGGTGTTGGAGGAGTGGCTTCCTACGTTTAGCCTACATACACTTCTTTAGGAAAGTCAGGGTGAGTTAGGGATCATGTTATTTTTCAACTTGAATCAGATTCTGTTTGAAAAGAGGAAGGTTTTTTTTTGGCCATTACCTCTCTTTCTTTTTGCTCATCAGTATTTGCTGCTATCTGGCCTCTAGAGCACCTTGGAGAATTTTGTCAGTAGCTCTGGTGGGAGCCCAATACTATTTCATTAATACACTGATAAATAGGAAGACATTACTTTACATTCTTATTGCTATTATGAATGCCATACAAAATATTGTAACAGAATTAAAGTATTTCTAATAAGTTTTATTTACTTCTTACTATTTAATGCTTATGGCAGGTATATAACATTAAGGTTTTTTGTTATTCTATGTTAAATTTAGGGAGAAAATGAGGCTTATTTGAATAGGTGACTTTTAAAGCCTTCTATTTTACAGTGGTATGTGGCAATTAAAGGAATAGAGAAGAAAATTTAGTCTATCTAATAGAGTCATATCTGAACAAACCTCAAACAACAGGTATGTGGTATCTAGACTGGTGAGCAATGTCTTTGTGTGATAGTATGTTTCAGTATCTTCCTTTTTATGTCTTGATACCATGCTTTTCTCAACTGACTCTCACTATGGGATACGTGGCAAACAGATGAACTCCTAGTTCAATGAACTGCTGTGAAGGTGTGCCTTTGCATTTCTGCACCAGCTGGATATTTGCCTGATGGCAGTAAAATAATGTCAAACTGCTAGAAATTTTTCTACATTGCAAAAATACTGTATACAAGGCTTATTTTAACCAAACATTTGTATGAGAAGGTGGGAGCCTTGATAGATAAGAATTTACCTCTTTGGTTAAATTGAAAATCTTTCCAGATTAGCACCCAAGCATAATATATGGGAGCAGAAATTAGCTAGCATCTCTTACACATAGGGCACTTAGTTGTGTTTTGAATGGGGGAAAGTGGGCTGAAACATTAATATTGCCTTAAAAGTAATACTCTTTCTGTCCTAGAAAGCTCTGATTCGGGGTAATTGTTCCTTGCAGAATTGGAACATCATTTAGGTTAGAAAGGACCTCTTCAGAGCACCTAGCTCAATCTACTTGTTTGCATCTCCAAGTGAGATGAATGCAGGAAACATACCAGAGCAAACCACCCCATCTTTACCTCAGTTTCCCTCTAAATTCTTAGAAGGACAATATAAAGAATTTCTGGGTTTGACACCATGGATATTCATATTCTAAATATGCTTTTTTTTTTTTTTTTGACCTTTCATAATGCTTTCTGGTTAAGTGTAAAATTTCACTTCTTGTGTGTTAAGATGATTCTTGATTCAGATTGAACTAGTGGGTATTCTCTAAATTATTTCTTAGGACTGTTTAGGGGAAAATAAAAAATATTATGGATCAGTTTTCTTCTCATCTGAATAATAAACTTCCTCCCTTCTCTAGCTGGTCAGTAATTGATATTTTTATGAACCTGCTCTTCACATTTTTAAACAGTAGAATGCGTCCTCTCACTCCAATCCTTCCTGTGGTGTGCTAGCTCACAGGTCAAATACGAATCCAAGATAATGCAATTGCATTTCTGGATTGCTATGTAGACAATATGTTAAGAAGCCCTAGGGTGCAATGAACCCTAACTGGATGGAGAATCCAAACTCAGAAAGGTAATTTCAAATGTGCTAGCTTTCTGCCTCAAAATAGAGATCAATTCTTACATCAATTTATCATAATATTTATAAAGCCTCTAATACTCTACTAGTTCATCACAGTCCTTGAAGAAATTATGCTCACAACATCTTTCTAAGGTAAGAAAATATTATTATCACCTTTTTTAGGTAGGGTAGCAAGGCACAAACTGAAGGCTATATTTTAAGAGAGCTAGGCACGTAAGAGGGCAGGTGTCAAAATGGGTATTCAGAAACAGATAAGTAATACCAAAATCCCATCAGGAGCCAATCATCATTATTAAATGCCTAAATTCCTCTAAAATTCTTTCCCATAGACACTGTGCCTTATGCCAGTAAACTACAAGGAGAAATGTATTGTTTTTTAGAAGGCAGCTTTCCCTAATTGGTCTGATACTTTTCACACAAAATTGAGACAAACTAGTTTATCAGGTTTAACTCCCTCTCAGCCCGCCCTCCCTGAGTACTTTAAATGTCACTATTTCCACTGGAACTGAAGGTGCATAGAATAGCATGTCCTGCACAGAAATATGATAATCTCTCTTCAGTGTTTGGCAACTAGTATCTATTAATTAAGAATCCATCATTTGTACTCTGTAATTATATTTATTAAACCCTAACTCATATCCTAACTATAATTAGTTCCTGCTAATTAATTTTATCAAATCCCTCTAGATTCATATCTTAAGTAAATATTGAGTAGCCCTACAGTAATTATTTCAATCAACGTGGAGTGCATTTCAACTGACTGTGAATAGTTTATTTTAATAAAATTTAATATAAAATGAATTTTCTATATAATACATTTGCAAATGTTGAGATTTTAAGATAAAAGAAAATATGACTGGTATAATGTAAAATACTCATGTACATATTAGACCAGGTTAAATAAGGCAGTTCTGTCCAAGTCAAAATTTCTACATTGGAAAATGAAGGAGTTTTTATATAAGAAATATATGAAGAAATATAGCTTAATACAATAATTGTGCACATTGAAAAGTTTTTCCATACCCCTTGAAGCATATAGGAATCCCTAGACTTTTAAATAAACTAATTTAATTTAAAAAGTTGTCTGAAACTGGGTAATACTTATGGCAGTAAAGAATATGATAGTGGACAGGAGCACACATTTGGATGAGGTGCAATGTTTTTGCCAGAATGACTGAGGGAAGCATCTGTACCCACCAATACTGAGAAATAACCTTGATTACCTTGCTATTGGTAATTCAACTTGATCTATGCATCAAATGAAATTATGGTGTTAATTTAGGTTGTTTAAAGCAAAATATTTGACAATCAGGTAGCAACAAGAAGTTAGCATTCAGATCATAGCCATTTTGGACTCACTGGGCTATCCTTGACTTTTAGCTGGAAGGTAATGTGTATCCTGTAGACTTCAAGCAATGTTGTATAAAATAAGAATGGAAATAACTTAAGTTTTGGTCTTGGTTTTTGTCTCCTACTTCGTCTTCCTGTCAAAAAATTAAGTGTCTGGGGGGGAACATCTGTATTATTTTAAAGGGTGACAGTTTGCTGTGACAGAAATTGTAGCATTTGGTGACAAAGGGAAAAAGAGATTTCAGCTCTGTAGCTGCAGTGGGTTAGTCTTGTTTTCAACCAGTGTGATGCAGGTCAAGTGTATAAAGTAGCTTCGATCTGTGGATATTTGATTTTAATTATCAAATAATACAAGCTAGCAAAAGTTAAATTGTATTCCAAGCAGGAATTTGTGGCATTATGATTCATGTGTATTACACTACCTCGTTTTAATCTTTCACTTCATAATTTACAGTATCACCTCCTAATTGACAGTATCATAGTCATTTGGCTGCAGAGATCGTGGCAACGCTGCACAGGTTTCTTAAGTTTACAGAGAACCTTATGTATGTGTTTCATTTTTTTTCTTATTTAAATTTTATTTAAACATGTATACACGCACACACATAAAGAAGGTATGGCTGTTCGATTTGTCTTATGTCACTCTGTGTATTGGTATCAATGGTTTATTTTTCCTATATCTTGATACCACTTTACCATTCCAAAAATGCTCCTGCGAAAGCTTTACAGATATGGATAGGATAGAGAGACCATAAGTACAACTCATCCGATGATACATATTTTCACTTTAGATTTCCTGAAGCTGCTTCTGTTTTGGGTTCAGTAACATGTGGTTGCATAAAATATTTATTTTCCAGAAAGATATGTACTCTTATTTTTGAAAATATCAACAGATGGTGAGACCACCTCCTCCCTCAATAGTTTGTTCCAGTGGTTTATCATTTATGGCATATGCTGAAAATTAATGCCACATTTCCCATCTGATTTTATCTGACTTGAGTAAAGCTACATTCATTTCCTTGCCTGTCAGTTGTTTACACATCTTCAGGCCTTTTGGGTAATTCAGGAAGAATCCATACAGTCCTTCATACTTGAAGCATCTAAGGTGTGGCTGGTTGCCTGCAACCATTTTCTGTTCCAGCAAGCAAGCACTAGTCAACCTAGCATGAGTCAACAGCTCTGCTTTTATCAGTTTCACTAACCTCTCCTTGGATGGCTGCTTGACTCAATCGGTTATTTCTTTTAGATTTTTTAGATATTTATTTGTCTTTCTATTGCTTTTACCCTCCTAATGGTCATATTTATAACGTCCCTCTTGCTTCAATCATTCATCTCATACATGAGTTTATCTCTCCCACATTCATTTTTGTTCCAGTCTATCTATATTATAAAAGTCTTCACTTCTTTGTGTTTGCATTGCATTCAATATACAATGGAAAAAAATCAGTCTGCACAAAAGCACCCGAGAGATACTGTTACTCATTCCTTCCTCTCTGCCTAACTGCTATATCACTATTTTCTTTTTTGTTTTTTAATTTTTCTTCCTTCAGATTTAAATATGAATCCTTTGAATCTGTTTATTCTATCTGCTAACTGAAGAGTTGGTGGCAGGGGGGCTGGAAATAGATGATCTTAAGGTCCTATCCAACCCTAACTGTTCTATGATTCTCTGATTCCATGAAAAACCCAAACCAGCAACGAAAGCCAGATGAAGACGTAATAATATAATTTTCCTAGGTTAGTGACAAACATTTGCAAAAGCTCAGACTCTAGGCAGAAACCATTTGATTTTCTTAATAGTTGGTTTAAACCCGTAGGATTTCTTCAGACACTTTTTCCTTAGCTGATGTTAAATCTGGGAGCCTGTCCAAAAGTTGCCATCCTGAAGAAAAAGAAGTGGAGGAGGAAAATCATGATTTGTATGAAAGGAAGTGTGAAAAAATGACAGTAGTCTGGCTGTCAAAGCTACTGGTGACCAGTTCTTCTACACCCAGAGATTTTTTAGGTTTTTCACAGCTTTTATTTAATGAGTACTCTGATACCAGCCTGTATGGACATCTTTTCTTCTTTGCTAGCCAAATCTGACACATAGCTGGCAATGTTGCCCACTGACTGCAGTACTATTTTAATTCAGTCTATCCTTTAAGGAAGTCAAAGCATTTGCATGAACATGCAGCTGGAAATGTTTCCTAAAACATTGTGTCTACAGTAGTAGCTGATCATTTTGTTATAAAAGTGTCATCAACCACTTTCAGCAGCTGTGGTGTGCAATGCTTTCTTCTTTCACCAAAGACAGCCCCATCAAGACTCGCTGTCAGCTTGAAACAAGTACTACTTTTCTTTGGTAGTTTTAGGACTGTATTATTTTTCTTCTCGAATTGATCCACCATCATTTTCTAGCAATCAGATTACAAAGTTCTGGCTTTATCCATTACGAAATTGTTTTAATATATAACAATAATTGTCAAATATAACATTGTTGAAGGAAGAAAGCATATTGAATGTCAGTTCACATATACAGCAAAGAGTCTGGAATTCCCCTGTCCTGGCATAATTTGGGAAACTACTAGAATGATAGTGAATTTTACACAGAACCTCAAATTGTCTAAGGCTTGACAAATGGGTGGGCTGTGCTAAAGATATGTGCAGAAAAGTGATGAATTTGCATACATGGTATTTGCATATTTCCAAGGAGGGTGAGAAATATGCAATTTAAGAATAATGCAAAAGTACTTTCATGTGCACTTAAGTAATGTATTCACGCTGGGTCCTCCACCTTCATGCAAATGAGAGTATGGATGTATTCGTTGCAGAACCATTTGAAAGTTCTGTGAAGTAGAGTCTTTCCTTCTTTCATTCTTAAAGCAAAAATAGATGATTTTGATAGAACCAGGAACCATGCTGAAGCCTGAAGAACAAGAAGTCTGCCTGATTGCTTATGGCTGAAGTGAAAATTGCACAGGGAAAAATTGTTGCTGACAGTTGCTTTTTATTCTTCTAGCCTGCTGGATTACACATATCTTGGATTGTCTAAGAAAAAACCTGGTCAGATCATGTCCTCACTGCATCTGAAATAGAATTTCAGCAGTGTACTACTATTTGAACTGATATGTTATAATCCTCTCCTCTTCTGAAAAGAAGAAAAAATTGCAGCATTATTTAACACATGGCACAGCAGCCCTGACTAATACTATATTTAGCTTGCTGCTTGTCTCTTTTGAAATTTCTGTTGAGCACATTTCCTTAGCTGTTTCTTGAGCCACTGGATGCAGCCCTTCTTGTAGCATCTGCCTATGTCACACAAAACCCCATCTCTTTCTGTACTCCTGCCTTTCAAATTACAATGGGACTACAACAAGCAAAAAAGATTAGTGAAGCTTTTGCTTAGTGGTCAGCCTCTCCCTGACCTAATGCTCATAGACTTGGTTGCACCCTTCTCTCTCCCAATGCTCTGTTCATGGTAGGCTGCATATGGCACAGATGGTTCTGTCATGCTATTACATGGCTATTTTCAACTTGTTTCTCAGAACAGATGTTCCCATGTGTGTTCTCTTTCATTTCTCTGCTGACACACTCTCTTTACAAACAGCAGTGTGCATTTCTGTAGTCCTGGTTTGTGGAGAAAATGAAAATTAGTACCAGAAACTGTATTTTCCTGTCTTTAAGGGGGCAGGTGAGCCTTGTCTGTAAGGGGGCATGTGAGCCTGGTCTTCTTTTATTCTTTCACCATGAGCAGCACGTTTCAGCTCGTCATTTGCCTAGGTTTGTCCAACATTTTTCATCGCATGGGACAGTATTTGGAAGTGCCAAGTGTTTTGTAATACAAAAAACTATCTCTTTCAATGTGCTGTCTAGTTGTTGCTCCTTCTTTCTAACCACAAATGTAAATTTAACAGTATGAATTCTGGGATTAGCTCTAAAAGGAGAATCAGCCTACTAATAAAATCTCATCTCTCACCATCTGTCTCCTGAATATTTTTTTGCAGTCCAAGTGCATTATATTTGAGCCCAAATGCTTTGGTGTTTGCCAGTTATGGGTAAGAAATCCCCCATGAGCTGAAATATAGAAAGAAGGTGACATATGAACAAAATACACGAGGGATGGCAAGGGTTGAAGTTTTATTCCTAATGTGCTGGAAGTTGCTAAGACTTCTGAACAATGTCATTGCTGGTTAATAGCAGCACTGATGAATTTTACACATTGTTTTAGTCTTGTAGCCCTATAACTGAGAACAAGTGGGAAAAATAAGAACAAGTGGGTGAAAATGTAAGGAAGGCAACAAAAGTAAACGGAACTTCACAGTGGATTAGGTTCCAGAAACTCCTGAGAACAATTAATTAGAAGTGGTCATGGACAAATTGATTTTCTTTCACTGAAGAGGGATGGAGAACATTCAGTTTCAAATCAGGCTTCTTGTTCCTAAATGGTGACAGTGAGCAATGTATCACTTAGAAATGACATGACTGTACCTTTTATCTTGCTTGTCTGTTTGGAAGATATTGCTCTCCTCTGCTAGGAGATGCTGGTTTCTAGCATATTGAGATTTAGAAGCTGGAGTCTGGTCAGTCTTTGGTCATGTCAAATCTTAGCATGTAGGAACATCAAACCATACAAGAAAGCTGTGAGGAATGAGCTAAATCAGAGACTCAACACACATAAATTACTGAATTAATCAATATATGCATCATTTTGGCATTTTCACTCAAGAGTAAAAATCCTGCTTCTAGTATTAAAAGCTTTTTGTGCTACAACCAAGGTGATTGTTATTGTATGAAAAAGAAGTACAGCAGATAAACAGCGATTTTTTTTTAATGACAAATAGTGAATTTTGTACTACCATGAGAAAATATTCTGGGTAAAAATAAAAAGTAATACTTCTTACACACATGTATTAGTTTACCTAAAAGCATGCTATGAAGTATTTCATAGTATAAATAAGAGAAGGAACTCTAAGGAAGTCACAGAGGAGAGGACTGGTTTACTCTGCTTCAGATAACTAAAAGGGTTAAAATTTAACTATGGTACCTGATGCTTTCCTTAGCTAATGCACAGAAAAGTCAGTCATCTAGCCCTGAGGTGATTGAGGCATTCATTTGCCTTTTTGATGGCCAGAGGAGATGACCTTCTTTGACTGTTAATACCTAAAGTGAGATGAAATAAATCACAACTACAATATTTCCCTTCATTTAGGAGTTCAGTAGGCTAACAAACTTGGCCTGGTGGGCCAAAATTTCAAAAATTGTCAAACCAGGTATGATTAATCTTTTAACTCAGACTTCCTAAAAGTCTAACATCTAAACCTGACTCCTAGACAGAGGAGAAACAGAAGCTTGTCCAAAGAGCGTATCAGTCTATACTGATGTTAGGTGACATGAATTATCCTTTGGAGGTTTTTGAATACATGGACTATATGAGCAGGCTCTTTACTGAGAAGTCTAATCCTTAGACGGCTAAGAATAGCTGAGATAAATCTTACTTTATGTGGTTTCATTAATTATCAGTAGCTGCAGAGATTATTTCTGTGGTAGTCAAATGACATGGCAGGATACTTTAGAGTCTATTTGAGAGCCAGCAGGAACTCAGTAAGAGTATATAAATAGGCTGCGCAGCCATACTGAGGTTCTTATAAGCACAGAGACCTATTGTAAAGATTGTTTTCTGGGGACTTGGATGATTTACGGGATTTTGACAGCAGGTGCTCCTGCCCAATTGGAAGAGAACAAGAGGAAAAGAGGATTCTGGTAACTGCAGATTAAAGAAGATTGTTCAGCTATACTTTTTTTGCTGCTGCAAGAAGCTCGTGTTCCTTGTGTAGAATTCAGATACTGCTCAATTGAATCTGGGAAAGCTAAATCCTTTCAAAAAAGAGCTTTGGGCAGTTCATGGACATGTTTTAGCATAGTGATTGTTGTATTTGGACTAGTGGTAGTAAATATGAAACACTAAATCCCTGAAAAGAGAAAGTGGGACAGTAGGGCCTGAGAAAAAATATTTTAGCACTAATACTGGCCACATTCACAGGCATTTCATGACTATAGACAAATCCTTGTGTTTTGTGTGTTTAATTCAGTAACGTATAGACACTTTTTTGCACATACATTTTAAAATCTGCATATAGTTTTGGGGATGCTTATGTGCCTCTTATGTTCATGCTTAGGAATCCAGTGTCATTTATGGCGATCCAGACTGTGTCAGGCATTAACACAGAGGTAGCAAATATCAAACAGGACTTATGGAAAAACTTGTGCCCTCCTAGTGTGGCAAATGGAAATTGTATGCAGCACTGCAGCATCTCATGCGGCTCTGGACACCAATCTGTGAGCAACTGTATTGATGTCCTAGCAACTAAATAGGTTTCTAATGTTCTGCAGCTAACTCAATGGCTACTGTTCCCACTCAAGAATGGCATCTGCAAGCAATTGAGGCTCTTATTGTGGTAGAAGGCCTATAAATTGATGTGACCTCTTTTTGTACAAGTAGAAATACTGCTCTGTTGAAGGGTGCTAATAGCTTCCTGCTAGTGGGTGACAGATCCACTGACAATGGCAGACATTGCTAAAGGCTGTTGGTGTGTCAAGTATTCTCTTTCAGATGTAACCCAAGTGCTATACAACCCCTTTGGACAATAAAAGTCAGCTGTAGGCAGCAGGAGCACCACCAGAGCAACAAACTCTGTCAGACAGCACAGCAGTCAAAGCTAACTCAGTTTGGTAGCGTGCAGGCTACCTTTGGTTTTCAATGCATAGGTTAAGATAATGGTTCCATATGCATTTTAGAGGAGAAAGACAGGAGAAGGAGGTGAAAGCTGAGCTTTGTGCCTGTGCTTCCACTGCCTATGACTAGAACTGATGTGACTACACTTTTATTTGCCCTTTGGACTTCTGTCTTCACTAGGATTGAGCCACCCTCACGCAGCGTTGAACCTGAGCTGGCAACCCTGTCTGATCACAGGGATTGTTAATTCAGTTAGGGGTCTATTAAAATTGTTCAAGTCATTGGTTTTGAATTTGAAAATCATTTTTGCTTGGTGTACACTGGTATATTCCATGAAAGAAAAAGTCTAGCTATTTTTTGGCTCTTCTGTCTTGTATGAATTAGGGTTTTCTCCAGATCCCTTACAGTCAAGTGAGACCACACAGTGTCCTTATTGTCTTTGCTGAGATAAAGGTGCACAAGCAACCCATGTAAATGGGAGGATTGCAGGATTCCTCATCCTGAAAAATAAGACTGCAAAATGATTTGACAACCATTTCCCTGATCAAAGGGTGCTATTCTTTTTTTTTTTTTTTTTTTTTTTTTTTTTTTGTGTGGAATTTACCAAGCAGAAGCATGTGCACATTTGGAATAAGCAGAGAACTGCTGATATTCATTCAGCCAACAGCACACTAAGTGAACAGACAATCCAGCAGATATTTTAAGCCTGACATATTCTGAAGACATTAGATTTGCTGAATTTTAGGAGCAGAATATCTTGCATCAGCAGCCAAAGGCTCCCTATTTGCATTTGTTCCCTAAATTTGCAGTGTGCGTGCATAAGTCAGGCTGTGAAATTTTCACATTCCTGGAGCTGGTGCTCCAACCAGCCTGCAAGATGTCAGGAAATCCTGGAGGAAATTTAGTTCAAGTTCCTTGAATTCCAGCTGTACAAAAATTAGAGGCAGAAAAAGGAAAGACCAAGTGTCTGCCAATATTACCTTGACTGCAAGAACTGGATTTTTCATAACTTGTCATTCATTTCCATGAGGTTACACCCTGCTCTACTAAAGCTGTCTTGACAGAGAAACAATTTTGATACTACAGAAGTGACCACATAAGTTCAGTTACAATAATTGTGAGCTCGGAACTTTGCCCTCACAAACACAATGCAATTTTCTTATTCATCTGTCTAGTGACTACATTAGTCTGATTATAAACTGCTACATATTTTGCAATACTAACAGAAAGTGTACTTCTCAGAAGTTAGAAAATGCATGTTAGCCAAATCAACTAAAAAGATAGCTTGCATTGCTTTAACTAGAAACTTATTTTTTCCATCCTTCAAAAGCACACATCAAGTCTCACTTTTTTAATACACTGGAGCAACTCACAGTAGATTTTTGGAATTGACTTTTAGTTAATCACCCAAAATGTCAGTTGTACCTATAGGATCTGTGTCCCCCATCCTGGAGCTGACTCCAAAAGATAGCTGCTTGCATGCTCCTTCCTCTTCTGCCATCACAGTTCCTTCTGATGCTCTTTCTGCAGCTGTTATTATCATGCTGATGTGTCTATCACCACTGGGCATGTGACAGAGAAACAGCAACATGGGACATAGTGAAAGCAGTAACAGCAGAAACAGAAATAGCAATGGCAGTAGCTGCTGTGGTGACAGCAGAAATAGCCTCACTGACAGCAGCTGAGAAAGAAAAGCTGTTTTCCCGACCTGAAAATGTGAGTTTAAATGTTTGCTTGCTTAATTTATAACTGACACAATCTATAGATTCCAGAACATTTACATTTTGGAATGTGCTGAAGATGCCTGGGGACAAACCTCTGGTGAGCGTACTGTGGTTAAAACCTCAGTTTCCCTTGAATGCTTTCTAGAATTGGTTTCATGAATGTTGTGTATGTGTTTGCATGTTGGACTATGGAAATGGTCTAATAATATGTGCCAGGTTTAGACAGCAAGTTAGTCTTAGCAGGTAGCAAAACCACTTTACAATTATTTTCCAGCACATGGTTTCTGAAAACAAAAAAACCCATGCTTTCAGTCATATGTTATGTAGCAAACACACAAAAAACTCAGATGGTTCAATTCTGCAAACTGAGTGCTCTCAACTGTGTTTAGTATTAAAACAGCCTTAGTATTTTACAGGTTTATGCTCCAGAAATGCAGATCATCATGCAAATTGACGTATTATAGGTAATAAATATTCGTTTCCCAAAGTCCCTCCTGTCTGTATGAGTCTCTTGTCTTCCCGTATCTCATCTTTTTGAAGACTGGCCCCAGTGGTGCCTTCTGAGGTGTCCAGTTTTGCATCCCTGACTTCCTTTGCCATTAATGAGGGTTACAGATGTATGCTGACGGGAGAACAGCCTTTCAAATGTCAGAGAGCAAGTTGCTGTTCAACACTGCCTTTAACCTAAGCAGTACACAGCAAAATGCTGTCAAGTAAAGGGATAATTCCAGATGATGCCTATGCTAGGCACCCTGTGGGCTTTTACAGACACTGCAGATATGATTGCCAGACTTTGGAGCATTCAGTCTTCAGGGTCAGCAATATATGCTCACACCATGGAGAAAAAACAGCTTTTTTCATATGCTGAAACATGACTCTTTTTTCTTTCATTCTGTTCCTCTGGAAGAACTAGCATCCTGAATTCCTTTCCAGTGTACCTTTGGGCAAATTTCATCCAATATTTTGTTCATTATTAAATGGTGATGCAGCCCTGAATGTCCCATCAATTAGTGATGTGGAGAAAGTGTAACTCTGCCTTACGCAGCAGTTTTATAGAGAAGCCTGTTCACTTCTCTAAGGCAAAACTATATCGTAGACAGTAAAGGTCATATTAATCATATAGAATTTTAGATCTTTACAGCTTAGATATTTACATCTGAGATAATTATCTAGTTGCTCTTTCTTGTCACTGAAGAAACAAGTACTTTTTGGTACAACTCATCTCAAGATAGATCTCTAAAACAGCCCAGATGAATCATGCTGTAGAAATGCTAATTTCTCTCCACCAGCTATAAAAGGAACCTGGCTCATATGAAAATTAGGGTGGTTTCCATCATTTTCTGAAAGGGTTTTGGAACTGCAGGGAGTAAACATTTTATCTCAGTGGAATGCATCAGTGCAAAGAGCTCCAGTAATTTCTGGAGTATGAGTAGGAGCAGTTTGAGAGGGTCGTGCTTGGAGATGTACATAGAACAATTGTTACTAGGACTGGCGTATAGTTCTGTTTTCATACTCTGAAGGAAAAACCTCAATCTGCGGATGAAACATATTTGCCTTAGGCTACTTGAGGTGTCTTAGGATATCCAGGACTTCCACACACAACTAGTACAGGCTGATGGTAGTCTCTTGCCTGCCTGGTATGGCAGCTGGAGGCCAAGGAGGATACACTAGAATATCTTAAGTGGCCATAAATGTCTTGGGACCCTATTCAATACAGTCAGTAATCTAAGGAGTGATTCACTTACTTTCAGTTAGCTGACTTTCTCTCTAAATACTGCTGATTTCATTGACCAGACTGTTGTTGGTTGTAAAGGGAGTTTAAACATGCATGTGAAATATATGTGAACATGCAAGGTGTATTTTACATGTACATGTGAAATTATGCAGTGAATTGGATTGGAATTTATGTCATAATTTCTTTGCCTAAATATTTCTGTCTATTGCCATTTGGGATGCTCTAGATTAACCTACTGGAACTCTAATTTCCTGTCAAAAAGGCTGCGTGTTTTTTGGAAGTCCTCCACCTGCATTTTATTATACACCTGTGGGTATCAGAGATAATGTTAGATATTGACAAAAATTAGTGAAGTCACATATTTTAAGCTGCAGCTGGATCCTGACCTAAGTGTCTTCTATTTTAAAAGGGATACTGAAAATTTGCAGATTGCAGAAGCTATTTGGTTTTGAATTAGAGAATACACTTATCTATTTTCAATTTTTTTAGTATATCAGAACAATGATTGTGACTACAAAGTAGAAATATTTTCAATAGATAGAAATTACCATGTACTTTGAAATAACAAAACTTGAAGATGAGCGAAAGAGTGAAGCAAACTAATGACAGTTTCATTTTAGAAATTAGGTAAGACTCTTGACTAACTAAAGGAAAAAAATTAAAAAGGGAACTAATAAAGCCTGTGTTACTTGAAGTCTTCAAATTAAAACAGGATACCTTTCCTGAAGTTATGATTTGATGGCAGCAAGTTTGTGAGCTCAGCGGAAGGGTAACTGGGGAAAGTTAGATGGCATGTGGTAGGCTGGAGATTAGACTAGGTGCCCTATTGATCTCTTCTGGCACTAAACACTACAAATTATGCTAAACCAAGAAGAGCCAGACATGAATTCAGCTGTGCTTGCTGGACATAATTTTTTTTTTTTTTTTTTCATCAGAATATGGATTGACTTGGGTAGTCTATGTATCACACCCTTCCTCCTTTCCATTAATTAAGAGGAACTTGCAAAATTCTCAAAGGTATTTGTTGTTTGCAGTTACTTGTATACTACACAGTGGTATATGTATTTGCTGTTAACTTTCTTTTAACCCTTCTTGTTGCCTTCTGTACCTTTTTCTTTGTTTATTCACCTGTTGCACACTATCCAAATCCCAGAGCTCAGACTCTCTGGATAGATAAAGCTTTCATGCTAGTGCTTTATTTCTAATATGGTGGGGCATTGATTTTTTTTTAACTGAACTTTCTTTCATTAATAATAGTAATTCAATTCTTTTCTTTCAAATACAGTAATTCTTCAGCAAATTGGAAAGTGAGGATGAAGATTATTCACGATTGATGATGAAATCATCTATGTGTCAGTCAGCTGTGGTAATGAGTGTAGAAAAAGAACCTCCATTAGCAGATGAAATATGCAGCTTTGCTTCTGTTCTCAGACTGTTAATTTCTTATTCAGTGATGCTAATGTAAAATTATGTTACATTTCTCAAAAATGTTTATCTTGCTCACAAGACTTTGTATTTAACTGCCTCAGACTATACTTATTACTACAGGAGCATAGGAAAATCAAGATACTCCTTATCTGGGGTATTGAGGGTAAGTTTATATAGCCTTTTTGGTACCTTCATATATTCTCATATGAGTCTTAGTCTCCACTCCCCACTTTACTACTTGGGCTGAGTGTAGCAGCTGCTTTCTTTGTCAGAGGAACTCAAATATGAATTTAGGTGTTCCTACTGAATTACAAATCTAGCTAGAAAATTCCATGGTATTTACCCTCCTAAAGATACCATCAGGCTTCAAGTGAGGCTTTCAGAAGGATCAAGGTTCTCAATCCAATTAAATAAATTTGGAGCATGGAATCTGCTCTCTAGGGATAGAATTGTCAACTTCTTCATTTATCTTCTACACATGCCTCTGTAGTATCTGAACACTCTGAAAATGGTAACGACTCTGCTTGATATTCCTAAGCGGAAAGAGATGGTACTAATCCTATTCTACTGACAGTGAGATGAAGTATTAAATGAGTTTTTGAAAGACATTAAAAAGCCTTGGTTATTTTCTTTTCAAGAAGTTTTGCATCTTAAAGCAACATTCTGTGTCACTTAAGCAACCCGAATTCTGGTATTCCTAACCTTCAAGTGATCGATTCTGCAATGGAACCCTGTCACCAACCTGAGGGGATGACATTTGCTTTCAGATTCTGTCACAGCACATCCAGACCTCTCTCCTCCATAGTTGTTCCATTTTTGTAATCACACTAGCTGTCCAGTTTCACTTTTCTTCCCTCCCAACTCCTATTCCAGTGCCTTTTTATCCTTTCTTTAATATCACATTCTCCACTCTTGTGCATTATTTCCACTGTTGCTGTATCTGTCTTCCTCTTTCCAAGACTGAACTTTCTGATTATAGTGCCCCTAGACTGATTCTTTGTCTCAGTCTACTCTCTTTACCTTATTGTATTTATACTGTGGTCCAGCTGCTGTCCTTTGTGTTTTCTAGTTTTTACAGCTGAAGAATCATCGAAGACTTAGACAATATCCCTCTAGCCATTTTCTCGGCTGACTTTAGAGGGAAAATTGCCATAATTTCAGTGAATTCCCTCCCTTTTCAATATGCTCAGAGCCATCAGAATTACTTGCAGAGAAGCTTCAGTAATTCTGGAGTGAACACGTACTTTTTCTTTTCCCCAAGCTGACTGCTGACTTGGATTTCTGTCATGGTGGTAAAAGAAGCAGTTTTAGTATCATGGTCATTACAAAAAGAAGATGCGCTGAATGGAAAACTCTAGACTGTAGAGTGCTAGGAAAAACAACAACAACAATGAAAACCTGTAACAAGTCATAAATATTTTTTGCACATAAACAGAAGTGTATCTTGAAATGGCTTACTGCATAAACAAACTCTTCCTCTTGGTTTACACTTTCCAAAGCAGCTAACATGCATGCATTTCACTTGAACTAGTAAAATTTTAATAACAATTTCAGCCACGGTAAACAGAACATTTAGACAGAAAGTGTTGAGAAACCTTACCAATAGTCAGTGTCAGCAGTCATGTCTATAATTTGGTGTGTGCAGAAAATCTCCATGATTAGAGCCTAAACCTGTAACTTGTTTAGGGGCAGCAAAAATTACCTTTATCTGGCATTTAGGATAATGGAAAATATCCTCACTGAAATCTTTTCACAGATCTTTAAAAAATAATAGAAAAAAAAACCAGTGAGGATCAAAAGTTTAAACTGAAGAATATCTGGAAATGATAGAATAAGAAAACATTGCAGGTACCTGACCTCTTTGCATCAGATGTGGATCAAAACAAGTTGTTCTGGTTGCAGTATAGAGAAAATAATAAAATATTTGCTCTATGTTTGACTAAATTATGCTGTGCAGAATGGCGCATTACAAGCATGTTTTCAAATCCTTTGTAGCAATGATTTTTTGTGATGGAAACTGTGGCATACCCAGAAGCATTTGTAAGCACTTTCATACTTAGTTTGTTGCAAACTTCACCATCTGCTCTGCATCATATTTATTAGCTGAATAGACAGCACTTCATATATCTAGAACCTCCTGTGTGTTCGTGCAAAGACACAATAAGCAGGCTACTGACTCACACATTTAATGTGGGTGCTGTGTAGTTACTTACTTTATTCTTCAGGTAAGTAGGAAGTGACAGGGCCTCCTTCCCTATGGGTGCAAAAATATTTGCACTCCATCTGACCTGCCACAACCAAATCTAATTTTAATAAAATCCACTTATAAACTGAAACTAAAGATTCCATATGCAGTTGAACTGCATCTTTTTCTGCACACACTAAGTTTAAACCTGATTCTTACAATTCATTAGTACAGAATGAGCGTGAACTAATGGCCATATTGAAAAAAGTCACATTTCTTCAAGGAAAGACTTGAAGCAGTCTTCTACTTTCTTCAAGAAAATTAGCATCAAGTCTTATTCCCTTTACACACATATCTTTCAAACACATATATGTGTTTGAACTAAGGTCTATAAAAATGTCTTCAGGAGCCAACATGAGGCTGGTGTTTGCAGATCTGTACTTGACATTGTGCAAATCAAGAGCTTGGTTGAGACCAAAGCACCAACAGGCAAAAACCCACATGTAGCTTTTAAATCTGTGCTAAGTATTTAAGATCCCTTTGTAGACACTACCTCTGAGTCTTATACCTGGGGATGATAGCTACAAAACTGGTGCTAAGGGAAAGCTAAGTCTTTCTGAAATGCAGCTGGAGGTCAGGGCATCAAAAACGGCTTCCAAAAAGACAGCAAGATCCTACATTTAAATTATGAAATCATAGAATATCTCAAGTTGGAAAGGACCCATTAGAAACATCAAGTCCAGCTCTCTACTCCTCAAAGGACTTCCTGAAACTAAACCATATAACTAAGAGTGTTGTCCAGGTGCTCCTTGAACTCCTCCAGGCTCAGCGCCATGATCACTTCCTTGGGGACTAGTTCCAGTGACTGACCACCCTGTGCTTGAAGAACCTTTTCTTAATGTTCAATCTGAAATTCCACTGACTCAACTTCATTCCATTTCGCCGTGTCCTGTCACTGGTCTCCGTGCTGCTCCCCTAAGGAAGCTGTAGTTTGCTATGAGGGCATCCCTCAGCTTTCTCTTCTCTTAACTGAACAGACCAAGGGACCTCAGCTGCTCCTCCTAAATCATGTCCTTGAGGCCTTTGATCATCTTGGTTGTCTTCCTCTGGACAGACTACTGTCTGATGTCCTTCTTACACTGAGGTACCCAAAACTACACACCATACCTGAGATGAGGCAATATCAGTGTGGTGTAGAGTGGGAGACAATATAAGACAACTGAATCAAGTTGAATTGAGACAGCTGAATCAAGAATTTTCTCCATACAATCAGTGAAGCGTAAAGGGAAATTTATTTTGCCTTAAATGAAGCAAAATGAATTTAATGTAGTTGCCCATATGTGGGCATTAGACAGAAAGTGCCCACATATGGGCAACTGCAACCATTTTCAATGTCAGATGGAGCCTCTATCTTCAAGAAGGCATGTGTTTCCTGTAGACTGTGAAAGATATCTGCCAGCCCCACCTGGACTCTCAGGTATCTGAAGGCATCTGAAATGCTGTTAGATGATCCTGATAAATACTGAAAATATAAATATAAATATAAGACAAACTATGTTCTGTCATGTCTTGATATATCCTCTTCTTTGTTCTTCAAGAACTAACACAACCCTCACCACTGACTGATTACCTAAAGAAAGTTTGCAAAGTGTGACTTATAAAATATACTAAATATTGTGATTTGATGAATAGTCATAATCGTAGTCCATAAATAACTGGTCTGAGTTCTGTACTGTATTTTCAAAAATAAAGATGCAAAATTAAGGAGAATAGACTTATTTCACCTTCAGTGCCTCAAGATGTGTAATTTTCAGTAATTTCCTCAGTGTTTCTGGACTAGCCACAGTAATATCTGTAACATCTTAGTCTTCTGCTCTTAGACAGAGGATGCTGTCACACCTGAGATGCGTGAAGGAGGCACACTATCAGACCAGTTGTCCCCAAGAGATACTGTGGAAAGCACAACAAATGGACTTCTCTTCATCTTTCAGCAGTCACTGTACCCTCATGGTGGGAGCTTCATGTGAGCTTCAGAATGCTTAAAGGGTAACATATAGCATTAACATTCGCAGCGATAAGTCAAAGAAAAGGTGAGGAAAATGTTTACACTTGGTGAGATTCCTGAAATTGTTTTGTCCCATCTTGAAAGAACAGGGGCCACAGGCAGGCATCCCTGTTATTTCTCTGGTTGCTGTGGGAACAGGTATTTGCATGTTCACCTACAGGAAGTGCAAACACATCACACCCAGTGCTCACTCCTTGCAGTGTCCCTAATGGAACGCTTGTTTTGCAGAACAACAGGTTTGCTCTTCCTGCAAGTTAAAATGTAGTACAAATTAAAAAAAAAAAAAAAAAAAAAAAAAAAAAAAAAAAAAAAAAAAAAACAAAAAAAAAAAAAAACCAATCCTAATCATCTCTTTGTATCTTCAGTTTAGCCAGACATGGAGACTGTCATTGGATAACTCTCCTATCAACAGTCCCAATTGGGGTAATCACTCTAAAACTTTAGTAGAAAAAGACACACAGAAAACAACAGATATATCTTCGTTTGTGTAAATACTCATGCAATTTAACTCTACTTGAGCACTCTCTCGAAGAATACTTCAGTTAAATAAGAACATTCATAAATCAATATAATCCAGTTATTCTGTTAACCTCCTTTGTTTAGTGCTCACAATAATGAAATATAGCTGAATTATATTAACAGTGATTTTTATTATCATACCCCTCTCTAAAGCATCTTTTGGCATGGTAGATGGTCATCCTACAAAAATAAAAATAATTCAGCAACAAGGAAAGCTTCTACAGGTACCTCAGTTAAAAAAAAAAAAAGACTAGGGAAACTGTGGGCCCTCTCCAGAAAGAAACAGAACACCTGATTACCTGTGATATGGAGAAGGCTGTGTTACTTAACAATTTCTTTCTCTTGGTCTTCACCAACAAGTGTTCCAGCCAAACCATCCATGTCACAGAAGGCAAAGGCAGGGACTGGAACAATGAAGAATGCCCTACTGTAGAAGATCAGGTTTGAGACCAGCTAAGGAAGCTGAAGGTGCACAAGTCTATGGTACCTCATGTTATGCATCAATGAGTCCTAAGAAAATTAGTGGATGAAGTTGCTAAGCCACTAGCCATCAGATCTGAGAAGTCATGGCAGTCCAGTGAAGTTCTTACTACCTGGAGATGGGGAAATATGCGAGGGATCAGGAACAACGTGACAACAACCAATGTGATCAAACGTTGAACTCTTTATTGTGAACAAGCGTCGCCTTTTATAGAAAAGTTTCAGAACACTAGAACATTCCATAACACTTGATTGGTCAG
>JAOEHX010022670.1:0-21228 GCA_025448015.1 Bolborhynchus lineola
TTGGACAGAGCCTTGGGTGGCATGGTTTAGTGGGAGGTGTCCCTGCCCATGGCAGGGGGTTGGAACTGGATGAGCTTCAGGTCCTTTCCAACCCTGACTGTTCTGTGATTCTACGATTCTACGACATACAGCTGCATAGAATCTCAAACTGGTTTGTACTGGAAGGGACCTTAAGGCTCATCTAGGTCTAACCTCCTGCCACAGGCAGGGACACCTTCCACTAGAGCAGGTTACTCCAAGCCCCATCCAACCTGGCCTTGAACACTGCCAGGGATGGAACATTCACAACTTCCTTTTCTTCCTCCCGCATCGCTATTTCCTCCAAGACCAGCTCTGACTTCCTCACATTCCTTGCCAGCCATGCCAGGCACAGAGAAATGAGTATTAGTGTGACCCAGGATCCATCAGCTGTCCAACAGAATCAGTGTTTGTGCACTTAATGCAAATGAGTCACTGAGCACCTGCCTGTGCCTCTAGGCGAGGTTAGATAAATGAATGCATACCCTGCAGGGCAGAGATGGCACTGATAACTTCCCAAACTAAATGCATTATCTAGAAAACAAAAAGTATTAGCATTTTTTGTATGTGTAGCTGGAACAGTCCTGAATTCAGTGCTACGGCCTAAAAGGAAACCAGAAAAGTATATCTAATATCTCTATCTGGATTTTTCTCTAATACAATTAAGATTAGCATATAAAAAGCAGAGTTGTTGGGGGTTTTAAACAGCATGCACTATTGGAAATTACATTAGACTGCATTAAATTAACACTCATACAAAGCAGAGAGGCCAAAACACCATGACCTCACTGAACGAGGCCACTGATCACTGCTACTTTCATTACACAGGCCCGTTCACCTACTCAAGTTCAAACATTACTAAATACATAGGAATCAGACGACAAACAAGGCAGATTCATCAGCAATTAAACACACACATCAGAGCACTTTAAAGATTACTGATGCTGAAATAAAAGAAGAATAGGATCACAGAATGAAGCTTTACTTGCTTGGGTTTTTATACATGCTGATGAAAAGACACACACACACTCCTACGAAACCTGGTGGGAGACGTGTGTTTACCTTCAGAATTAAAGACGCTGCCCTGTCAGGAGTTTAGGGTTTCTTGTTGGGGGCACAAAGATACTTATTGAGTGCAGAGATAACTGAAGGCAATGTCCTTTAGCATCAAACAGCCCATTCCAAAAGCCATACTCACTGGTCTGGAAGAACAGCATTTTCGTTCAGTGTAAGCTTGCCCTGGATCCCATGGCACAGCTCTGGGGGAATATCCACTGGCTATGGAAGAAATAATTCTTCAGCTGAAGCACCTCCTTAGCCCTCCGACCCTC
This sequence comes from Bolborhynchus lineola, assembly GCA_025448015.1. Taxonomy (NCBI): domain Eukaryota; kingdom Metazoa; phylum Chordata; class Aves; order Psittaciformes; family Psittacidae; genus Bolborhynchus; species Bolborhynchus lineola. The sequence goes on from JAOEHX010022670.1 coordinate 1,350, forward strand.
ACCACTTCCACAATCCCCTCAGGACAAGCATAACCCACCTCTGTGTTTTTGGTCTTGTACTGTTCCACAATGAAGTCACAAAGTGGATGGTGTTTTCCAACAAAGAGAACATCGCCACCAAGGCTGTTTCTTCTGTCTAGAGAAGATGAAGAGAATGGGATAAGAGTTCCGAGCAAAGAGGGAAGGAAGGAGCACAGCAGACCAGCACACCTACTGACATCCACTAAAGGAAAGCTTCACTGCAATTTAGGAGAAAGCTTTGAGCATTCCTTCAGTGTGTCTGTCTGTAACAGGATGCCTCCGGTCACAAGAGCAGTTGTCAGACAGTAAAACAACGGGAATTTTGTGTTCAATGGCAGGAATTTTGAATTTAGGGTAGTGTTGAAGATACAGAGAGGCTGGGTACAATAAAACCAAACACCCCAAAGACCCCCAACCCTTCCAAGCAGTTTACAGGAACCAGCTATTATTTTCAGACAGTGGAGAAAGTAACACACAGTATTTGCCTATAGAACCTGAACACAAAGCTTCCCATCCCATAACTGGAGAGAGCCAGCCTGCTGGTCAGAACAGCCAGCACACCTACCAAGTGGTACCATCAACTCTAACCATGGAAACAGAGTTCATGCTTTTGATGGCAACATGCTCATCTAACAAGCACCGTGACAGTGCATATTGGTAGAAGCTTCCCAAACAATTAAGCTTCCATCTAATTTTCAGCCTAAATCTTCTGCAGATCTACTTGAGCAAAAGAAAAGTAAAAGCCACAAAGCCAAACCCATGGAAGATCACTCTGATACATGAGGAAGAGGCTATAGCCTGCTGCAGTTCAATCCATCCAAACTTCTGCTGGAACTTGCTCATAGAAACATGGAATGGTTCAGGTTGGAAGGGGCCTTAAAGCTGATCCAGTTCCAGCCCCTGCCACGGGCAGGGACACCTTCCACTGGAGCAGCTTGCTCCAAGCTCCATCCTTGAGCACTTCCAAACCCACACTTCGCTGGGGGTGAAAGGCAGCAGTAATAATGAGCTGTAACAGAATGTTCCAGTTCTTACTTTCTTCAGGGGTGAGGTCAGGGTACACCTCTTCCAGGGCAGCTCTGAGGCGTCGCTCATCGACAAACGGCAATAATGCAACACCTGAAAACCAAAGCAGTATTTTCTTTCAGTTCTTGAGCAAAAAGAAGAGAGATCAGAATGGAAAGCTCCAATAGCATCTTCATCCAAGGAACAACTGCATCAGTCACAGGAAAGAAACCCCTACACTTATGGAGGTTGTGACCCTACAGGCTGTTAAGTTCTGTGGTAGTGGAGGTTGGAAAGGGAAGTTTGTCCCCAAGCACCCCTCAACCCTCCTCCTCCCTGAGTAGGAAGCAGCCACCTCTACCCACACACACCTTGTTCAGGAGCAAGAGGAGCTCAGTAGGACAGTCCCATGTGCTACAGATACTCCCCTCCCAGAGCTCAATGCTGCTTTATTCTAATTCATTTATTAAAAGACAACAGTGGAATAAATCACTCCAAGTTCAGTGGTGAGGTGATGCAGATACCACCCATCAGGGACTATTCATGCCAGGCATTCATTTTACTGATAACATGAAGGCTCCCCTCAGGATACAAATCCCTCACTACACGGCACATTTCAGAGCCAACTCAATCACACTGGATGAGGCTGGAGAGCTGCCTTCCCTCCTATGCTCCAGGATATGTCTTCTTCTGTAATAAAATCCAAAAAAGCACCAAGAAACTTAGTATAAAAATTCCTCAAAGGTTCATTTCTGTCACCCTTATTATTGGCTGGAATCTTAAGTAGTTATTGTAGTTTTTATTTCCCTTACCATGAACATTTGGGGAGCTTTTCCTGGCCAGGATGACAGCAAAGGCTCTCTACTCAACTGCTAAGCATGATAGCTTTGTATTTGTGCCTGTATCAGCAGGCAGATCTCACGCTCTTGTCATCACTCTGAGGTGCAACACTCAGGCTGAAGATCCCCAACCTAAAACTTGGTCTTCCTGAAACCCTTTTCCTTCAGAAATTAAGTCTTGATGTAGCTTTATTAAAACAAATACTTTGGCCCTAAAGCTGAAGGCAAGGAGGCAACTTAAACTGTCAGACTGTAATTACCCCAAATCCAAGCAACCCTCTCCTGGCAAAACCAGTTTGGAACCATAAATAATATGTGAAACATATCAGAAGTTTAACTGAATCAGAATTATATTCAGCCCCCTGTAACCCAGCGAGAAGCAGAGCTTTCAGCCTGCTGCTGCCAGCCTCACCAACCCTGCTTGTGAAGTACGAGGGCAATCCTCCCGCACACTGACTACTGCTTTATCACAGACAGCACCAGACCCCAGCTGGAACATCACTCCTTGTGAAGGAAAACAGTGATAAGCTTCTCCAGGAAAACAAACAATCTATTTTCACCTTCACACCACACTTATTGTGGCATGACACCAAAACAGGAAGTGTTGACAACCCAGGAGACTGCAGAAGGATCGATGCTGAGCTTTCAGAAGCACCACCACATCTCTAAAGTGAACTTCTTCAAACATTCCATTAAGAGGACAAGTTATAGAGGTGCTTTTAAACTGAGAGTCTGTACTTCCAGCTTGGAAAATATTTGTTTCACAACTGCCTCTTAAGCATGAGAATTCCAGATGTTAATCCAGACAAAGAGTTTATAATGCTATTCAGCTTTCAGTGAACTAAAAGTAACGCCACAGGCTGCTGAAAGCATGTGGGAGCTACTTAAAGCATTACTGCTTTAGACTATAGATTTGATACCTGGACAAAAGGACCAAGGAAAGCTGCCAGAATTACTGCAGGGTTAAGAAAGAGCTTCAAGTTACGGAAGGAAAACCTGCTATGCCACACATCTAGTAATGCCTGGCTGTATTCTCTTTGATCACAGAGCACTGTCCCAAGCCAGATACTGTGTGCCTGACTGTGGCAGTCTCAAAACACAGGTGAGCTGCCATGGGGGTTCACAGAAGCACTGATGTCAGGAGGAACCTGTGGAGATCATTTAGTCCAACCCCCCCCGGCCATGAGCTGCTCAGGTTGCCCAGGACCATGTCCAGCCAGAATTGGAGTATCTCCAAGGACAGACTCCACAACAGCTCTGGGAAACATGTTCTAGGGTCTCACCACCCCCAGGGTAAAAATGTGCTTCCTTATGCTCAGATGCCCAAATAATGATTTATACCTACAACTGAGCTGTTACACTCTTCGTTGAACAGTGCAACCAGCCACATCTATTTGTCAGACCTTTAAAATCAACAGTCTCTAAAGAAAGCAGAAGATCTATTAAAGCACTGCAACTGCTTTTTCATTCTTTGGATGCATCCAAATATTTCTATATCCCCCAAAGCACTTTGCACAAGGTATTAATGAACCACTGATTGAACAGGACAAGATCCATTCATTAAATGCAAAGGAGACAAAAGACAATTACACAGTAAGGCTGATAAAAATAGAAACATGATTAATCTAGTTCAGGACGCACGGACGAATCTGGAATGACTGCTGAATTACTAATAATCACTGCAACCCTGAATCACTTACTGAACCAGCATTTCTTCTTCATACTAATTTCTCTTCCAAAATACACCTGCTGCAAAGTGCTTCTCCCTTACCCCAAAGAACACAAGTTCTCCCTGTGACTTGGTGCATCTTTGTCTCACTAAGATAATTCTTCATCTTCCTCTTATTTTTGCACAGATTGAGACTACGGTCAGTACAGTATAGCTCAAGACATAAAAAGCTGGAAATTTACCTTGCCAAGCATATTTCTTCCCATTTAAATCAATAGCAAAGTCTTCAGGGTAGAAATCAATTATGCTTGATTCCTGTATTTGAGAAAGTAAATAGGAAAATCATTAAAGCAAATTATAGGATCAATTCAGAATGCCACAAGTGCTGCGCTTCACACAGGGCGGGCAACCCACAGCTGAGGGGAACACAAAGAACTTCGACTGACAGAAGCATCTTTTATTAGAGGCCATTGAAACACAAAGTGCGAAGGGACACTTCCCTTACTCAAAGACTATCAAAACAAGAAATGAAACAGGAAGGAATAATTGCAGATACCTGGGGTAAGGTATTAATTCTCACTAACTTTCCCCATCTAATTCAGAGAATTCCTTTGAAGGATCTTTGAAGAACCTCTGCAATGTACCAAACCCTCCCTCCTGGTCTTCATTAGTTTTCTGCCTGAAGAAGCAGCAGCAAGTCATGCTCACACACTGCAAGATGATATAACCCTAGAGAGAGAGAGAGAGGAGGATTCTTACCGGGTCTGTCATGAGCTTCCTCCACGTTGGTGGCAGAAAATTCCCACTTGCAGCTGGAAACACTCCCATAAGTTGCTCAAGGGGCTTAAACTGTTGGAATGAAAGGAGCAGATGTAGGACACTTGTAATGAGCTGTTCAGTCACAAAGAAAGGAAGGAGGGTGTCCTACCGGCTTGGAGCCTTTCTCAAAATCCGAAGGCATGTCTGCAATACCCTCGAAGTCAGAAGCAAAGGGAGCATAGTGGAAAGGGTAATACCAGTTCCAGGAGGCACAGCCCTAGGATACAGAAACATGACCAGGCAAATCAGAAAAGTACTAAATCAATCAATCAATCACATAGCCCAGTAACTAAAGTTGACAAAGTCTGCCCAGCATCAACCAGGAGAAAGAGGAGTCCCCAGGGTTAGAAAAGAAAGAGCTCTTGCCTTTAAGGGTACTCTGGACTTCAGGATGGGACTTAACTGTTCATAGCCAGGCTAGAGTGAGTGAGTTCACGGGACAGGGAGTGGAAACCTCGGGCACTTCCTCAGCAGCACAGAGCAGCAGATAGACTTCTATGCCAGAGTACTCTTGCTATGTGCTAGGTCTGAGTCACTAAGGGAGACAGCCAAAGAGACAGGACCTGGCACCAGAACGACACAGAAGACTTTACAGCAGCATCCTGACCTCAGCTTCAGGACACTGATGTACCTCATGCCTTTTTCCTCCCCCTCGAGATAAATCACACGAGCACATGCACAAAATCCAGTACAACAAAGCATGAAAGTTCCTTGCAAAGAGTAGGAAATCACTGTCTGCACATACAGTTACCCAACCCCAGGGCTACACTCAGGAGTCTGTAACAACTGGACAGGATTTCAACTTGTGTTGAGCTGCCACCACGTCTGGAACAGGGAAATGACAGAGGAGGAATTTCCAGGTTCTCTGTAACTGTGCAAGCAGCAGGATCATGCCAGGCAGAGCCATTAGAGCTCTCAACAGGAACAGGGAAGAACCTATCTAGCAGCACACCATCTGCAGTACTGTATTCCAATGCAAAATTTCACTGCTACCTTGGGAATATGGGGACAGAGAACCCTGCCATGATACACTCCACAGGGTGTGCAAATGTGAACAAGCTTTGCTGCAGGTTGAAAAGTACTCTGGCTTTACCTGTTACTCTTCTACTCAGGACCAGCACTAATACACACTTGGAGTAACATTTTGTTTTTCCCTTCTTATTCATCTGTCTTGAGTACTAGGAACTCTAAAGTGCATCACTTCAAAGAGGCAAAACAAGCCTCAAAAAGGAGCAAATAAACTCGCCACACACCAGAACACAGTGCACTCTGTAAAAGAACCGTGGCTCTAGAAGGTCTAAGTCAAGTTTTCACCTCCTCAGCTATTTTTCTTAGCAGCACCACTTGAAACAAAAGCTACTATTTTGACTTCCAGTTCTGAATAAGTAAATGTCAATGAGGCTCTTCCAGCGATTTGGGGTATAAAATTACAGACTGTAATTATTCGATGCAATGCTTCAGATGGCTGCAGCGCGTTTCAACAGCCAGGTGGGTGCTTCCTTCCTTTCTTAACCTATTTTTTCATCTCCAAACAGGTGTCCCCACTGGTGAAACTTGTTCTGCATTATTAGCTTTGATAAGAACAGAAGCAGCAATCACATGGCTTCTCTCACAAATTTTATGGATAATGAGCAGGAGTTACTGGAAGCAATTCCTACTGTAGTAGAAAGAAAAAACCCCAAACCCTCAGGCCAACCTACTCTGACATCCCACAACAGAAGCCCAACAGCTTCCAAATCTGACTTCCATGTGGGCAGAAAGAGGTTTGACTGCTGCTCCGCTCCAATACCGCACACAGCAGGTGACACACAGCTCTGTCACACAAGTACAAGCAGCAGCACATGCAAGTACTTCCTAGCTGCACTGGTTTAAGTCTGCAGTGTCATTTTGTAAGGTCTGGAGAGAGACTTCTTCTGGAGCAATCTGAGCATGAAGCACCCCAGCAAAAACAAAGCCCCAGACATCTGTGTGCTGCTGCCAAGGTTTCCTTTGGAACACTTGGAAAGCAGAAGATATTTTCTGTACAGCCACTCTTCCTCGAGGTCGTAGTGGTGCCCCTCAATTGCCCTGAGAGCACCGTGGTCCTGCCTGAAGCCCGTGTCAATCTCACCAACTGTTTTGGTCACCTTCTAAATATTATCACACACTTCTCTGACTAAAACAAACAACTCTGTAATCTTTAAACGAGTATAAACATTTGGCTCACTTGTAAATACTACCTTGGTTTTGCCATATACTCCCTTCCTCCAAGCCCTTCAGTTTCCCTATAATCCAGACTGCCCTTTGCAGTGGGCTTGCCCATCACTGACACTTCTCCAGCAGACACAGCTAAGCTGAAGATTGATTTACACACTTTGGAGACATATGAGCAAGTATGGAGTTCTAGGACTGTATCCTGCCTTGGTCTGCAGGAACACAGTCTGCTTTCAGCAGCCCCTGACTGTGCAGGATCGTGGGAATTTCCACCTACAGAGGTAACATTCGTCCTTTGCAAAAGGAGCTGCTCGAGGATGTGGGGAGCTGAGCTCTCCACAGAGCAACTGCAGCAGACTTGCAAACCTTGAACTCCATGATGTTCATCCACCATAACATGCAAGTCAGAGCCAAACTCAACTAATAAATACAGTGGAAGCAAAGGGAACACACTCCCTTGGTGTTCCAAGGGGGAAAGGGAATAAAAAAAACAAACACAAAAAACCCAGGAGTATACATTAAAACAAACTAACGTTATGACTGCATAGTCTTCTGGCATGGCACAGGGGATGCTTGCCTTGCTCTAAGTTGGACAAGCACAAGCCCCCTATAGAAAAGATGTGGTTTTATCAACAGGGCACTGCGTTCAAGCCACAAAGGCCTGCCCAGGCAGATGAACTTCCCCAGTTTGAGCACGTTCTGTTCCCAGGTCACACACCAATGTAACTTACTCTGTCTTCAGGGCACGAAGCTGGTTATTAACGACTGATGCCACAGCCCCCACTATGTGTGTGTAATCTCCCACCAATCTGACATCTCAATTATCAAAAGATTTAAATCAGACAGAGATTACTTCAATCACAATGCACTTCATGGAACATCATTACAACCCAGGGAGGAGTTGACAACTCTGTTCCTTTCAAATTCTTCCTGGCGTTTCACAGGCTTTGTCCTTTGTTCACTCATTCAATCATCTGCAATTTCACTATGCCTGGCTATGTATGGCAAAGGAAAAATGTGCATCAGGCCTTAATAAACCAACAAGCAGCCTTACTGTATGTGAGAAACAAAAACTGTATTCACATCTGGAGTGCCAAACAGAACGGGCACCCACTTCTCTCACAGCCTCAAAAAGAGCTCTGCTTTTCTGACACGAGCAATGGGCATTGATTGTTTCCTGAAAAGGAACAGGGAGGAGACACGACAGCAACGTGAACTTTCTGGGAAGCAGTCTGTAGGTACCTGGTAGTAGTATCTGAGGACCCAGCACAGCCCCTCCACGTAGGACTGCACAACCTTGCGCCGAAATTTCTCATCAGATGCATCAACATCGAATTTGTTCTTATAGTAGCGCTGCTTCCAACCAGTTTCCCACAACCTGCACGACACACACACAGTACCTGTCAGTATAGGCACATTCACATACCTGAATTAAAACAGAAGCCAAAGCCGCCTGCACCTTCAATTCCCCTCTTTAGACAATTTAAAGGAAAGCACAAAACCTGATGCTCAACAGCAACAGAATGAAATTTGATGGTTGGGGTCACAGAAAATCCAGATGAAATTCCAAATTCCTGATAAACACATCATCAAAGTACTTCTCAGGAGCAGGGATGATTTTCAAACCCGTGCCTGGTGCTGCCGGGATTTCTGTCACAACACTATTATTCCTACTCAGTGATTCCATCTTTCCCATCAGGAACACGCTACCAAACCTGCCATCTCAATTGGGTTCTTTAAACCACTACAAAGAGAACAAACTCTTCCCCTTCTTTGTTTGGTTTAATCTACCCTAGGCCAAAATCTTTAGCTTACTGGAGTATCTTCTCACACCAAGCTCATTCCTCTATTCCTAATGCCCCTCTCAAGCAGAGAAGCGACAGTTTCTCTGCTACTCAAAGCAAAAAGCAAGCAAATAAATAATAAGCAGCAGCTTGATTTCTATCCTCTACTGCTGTTCAGATGAGCTGTGAGTGCCAGAGGAGTTACCTGCAACTCGGGAATCCCGCCCTTGCTGATTCACATCACACAAGGTCCCTTTTACACACAGATTTTCAGTGTTTCTTGCCAGAGATAGATATAGGAGTTCAACAATCTCGGACATCACTGATCCTTACCTCCCACAGCTCCCCCTTATGTCTGTCTACAGACAGGGGAATCGCTGTCTACAGCCTCAGAGCTTTTCTCCCTTGGACATTTTATCTGCTCACTGTACCTGCTGTGTTCCCTGTAAACCAGCAGGAGACATGACGCTTCTGAAAGAACAACTGTGCCCTAAGCAAGACACATCAATATGCACATAAACCTGCAAGCTGCTAGTCCAAACAGGCACGACTTAATCTTCCAGTTCAGTTCAGAGACTGCCATCTAAAAAGGTAGGTTAAAAAATGTAAGGATAAAGCTCTACTTTGGTTCACTCACGATACCATGCTTGAGAGCTGGCCTCTCTCACAAAACTGTTTGGGGTGGGTTTGGGGACTTTCTGGTTTGGTTTACTTTGATGATGATAATAATAGTAATAATAATAATATTTAAACCTACTATTCACCATAGTGTATGCATTTCACACATCTTAAAGCTCACATGAACTCTGGTATTCAAGTGAACTAAAGCAAATTACAGATCTGATTTAGATACTGGTTAAATCAGATAATCCCTTAATAATGATTTTGAATCAAATTTTATTCTCAACTATTCAAAACTTGGCATTATCACACCTGAAAGCCATTATGCAAGATCCCTTTCCACAAAGGCTGTGACCACCTTAAATTACATACAGGACCTGAAGGACACAGGTAACCTGTGACGTCACTTCAAACTTAGACTTGCCAGAATCTCAGCACTAAACAGAGCCAATGAAGCCTTTAAGAGAGAGCAAAGATAGATCTATGCTTTTTGGACATGATGCATATCCTTTGGGGTTTGCAAAATGGATCTTCCCTTGCTTCTGCTGCAGGTTAGTTGTCAGTGCAGGGTTGCTTCTTAAAATCTGACCTGAGCTAATCAAAGATGATTTGAACCGATGAGGAGGTGGAGAAACCAGTAGATGTTCTCAAGATCTTAGAAAGCAGGTGAGCAAGGACAGAAGACTTGGCTGAAGTCCTGAAGGACAGAGTCAGGAACATCTGCAGTCTATGAGCATCTGCCCTAGGAGCTCTCTGGCAGCAAGGCACTTGTAAAAGTGCCCAAACCCAATCTGGTCACTGACTATAATTATCTGCTCTAGTTTTAAAGTCATTCTAAACACGAAATAATTTTAGGAAACGACTTCTTTGCTATCTAGTACATTTATGCCATTGCATGTACTTGCCAAGAGAAGCATAAAATTATTTTCCACTCAGAAAAGCATCTGATAAGTATTCTGAGCTACAAAAGCGCTTCGATAACCACAGATGAACGTAGCCCGTACCCTTTTGCTTGACAACACCGAGCCTATCAAAACTGTTGCTACTTGCAAATCACCCCACTTCATCCAACTAGTTGTAAAACTGTTAAAGCTTTTTTCAGAAGCTCGGCTAAAATTCCACTGAAAAGCAACACTGAAATTTATCCTGGTTTTCTGTACAAATTCTGCTGGATTTAAAACCCCAGAAATTAATCCATTCAGATCTGCACACACAGGAAAGAAAATACCACTGAGAGCTTGAATACCTGCTATTGGAAGATCTGATGGGCTAGATGAATCAAACATGTCACAACAACAGCGCTGGATACTCATGATCAGTACTTCACAATGAAGTAACCCTAATTGTTTTCCCATGTCCACCTCCACCCCCTGCCTCTACAGAAAACACAGACCTACTGGTTGCACTTAGCAGGGCAGAGCCTTTAATGAAAAATAGGGGCTTTCAGCCTTGACTTAACAGGTGATGGCTTGATTTAAACCTTTGATAAATGCGGCCTCACTGGTACCTCACTGTCAGTTAATTCTCATAAAATTCCTACCCTGTAAGCATCAAGGGATCAGCTGTCCTAAGCCATATAATGAACTCATCAGAGACAAAACATCTCTGCTACAAACCAGAGATGGAGGAAAACATATTTTAATAGTCAAGATAAATAATGCTGCACGCATGAATGAAACTGAATTTTATGGGTTAAATAGCTCAAAAATTCAACTGCAAAACAGTGGCATTCAGCTCACATAATCACAGCTGAGCAGTGGATGTCTAGTCAATCTAGGGCTTGGTCTCAAAGGGAGTAGTGGCTTGGAGGATGAAAACCCGCACGCATACTAATCTGGATACTTAGATTTAACAGCTAGAGCTTACCCATCTCCCTGGAATTCAGTGAATATTCTAACCCTCCACATTAATTACCTCTGGATAAAAAGATCATAGGAAAGCATCTGAAGGCACTGCTGCTCTGAGCTAAATGGCATTAATTACACTGCATCTATTTCAGCAATTTGCTAACAAAGTGCTACACAGAAATGGCTTCACCTGATATTATCCTCTGGCTCAGGTTCGCTGTCACTATCTTCGGCTTTCCGCTTAATTCCTCCTCCCAGGGACGGGCTACTGTCAGGAGTCAGGCTGGTGTTTGGAGATGATGAAGTTGTCTAGGGTCAGAATTGTTACAGATAAATGGGGGGTAAGAGAGGGAGAAGGATTTATTGGGCATTTTAAAGTCAAGTTAAAATTAACAGCTTTGTGATAATCATAGGCACCGTTTCAGCTCCCCAAAAAACCTCAAGGCAAAAGCTACACAACCCTTAAGCTATTAAGTAGCAAAAGAACAGAACACATATTTGTATTTAAAGGCAGACATTGATATGTAGAGGCAGAAAAATCACTGTACCTGAGAAAGAAGATGCAACAAACAATAAATAGCTAAAACATGCCATTTTCCATATATTCTGGTCCTACAGCTTATGTTACAACTTCATTTTACAGCAACAGTGAAAAACACATACTCAGACTACTGTAAAAATCTTGCTTATGAGTCAGGAAAGGCAGAAACACTAAGTTGACTCTGATCTGTTAAATAACTGATCTTTTCAACTCCTTTCAGATGTATCTCTTTTAATATTACAGAGAAGAAACACCTCCCATTCCATAAAGGAACTGATTTGCTTAACACATGTGCCAAAGTTTCAAGCTTTAAAGGGAAGAATAGCAGAGATTATACTTTGAAAAAGCATTCTGCATTTATTTAGATGTAAGAGACAGGACCCACATCTTTATGATGAAAAGGACCTTGAATTTGTTCACTGTTTGAAGATTTATTCCCAGAAAGAAAATATTTGTCATATTTATCATTTAAAATTAACAACCCAAACATCTTAACAGAGAATTCAACTTATTTCTGGCTTCCCCTCACTTTCTAATACCTTTCCAAAAACTTCCTCCAATTTGCAGCTCTTCCCAGCAAAAAGCCACACTTGGGCAAGTAAAAGCAGCTGACAAACACACCTCTATGCAAATCACAAGTTCAAGATATAGGTATCTACGTCTTTCTGTCTATACAGGTTCCAAAACCAGTATTAACATACCTCAGCTCAGGTATTAAGCTTGTGTCTCTCCCAGGCCTACTGAGGAAGGTCCTAAACCTCACTCCACAAGTACCAAACAAGTCTGGGGAGAAGAGTTAGTGTATTTGACTCCGATGCCTTCACCTCACACTTGCTCTCCCAGAACTATGCAAGAACCAACATCATACCAAACATCCAAATAAGGAACACAGCTTTATTTGAGCAGTCTCACAAAAGTTGTTGATTTAAAGCCACTTTCTTGGAAAACAGATTTTCTGGTGCCTGCTTTTCAAGAAAGTTCAACGGGTTAGAGGGAAATGTGTCCAGAGCAGCACAGGATGTGATTACTGCCCCTCTGTGTGTAAATACCTTTGAAAATGTACTTACAGAATTCTGTCTGTCATGCATCCTCATCTCAAAGGCAGCTTGTCTGGGGTTACTGATTGCCTGAGGACTGGATCGATTTCCCAAGGCTTGAGGGGAAAACTGTCCACCAGGAATAAAAGAAGGCTGATCCCTCTGAAAGATAAATACAGAGAATATAGTGGAAAAGCTGTGTAATCTCCACAGCAGTGCCATGATACGCTCTCTCAGTTTCAGATTAACATGTTATATAAAACAAGCATTATTTACTCACTTCAGCTTCAGTTATGTGCAATAATCTCAACCAGGCACAAAATGACACAAGTGAGACTCTTACATTCCTGTAATTTATTAAGCTTTTCTTAAAAACACCAATCAAACCCTGCATTTTTTGCACGTGTTCTTTCTATGTGGGCTGAAAGGTGGGTTTTGGGGAAGTGAGACTTTATCATACTAACATCTTCATCTATCATACTGGGAGGAACGTATTCTTTGTAAGCAAAGTCAATAACCTCTTCCAGTCTAATAGGGATAGTCAGATAATATGTAAGTTAAAAAGTAAACACCAGATCTGGACAGTTCTCAGTGGGAGCATCACATGTCCTGGAAGTTTTGGAAGCTACACTGCCTGGAATGCCCCGACCAAGAACAAAGCTATGTAAGGACAGACATGCAAGAGCCCATTTTTAAAATACCAGAATCTTTTGAGAGCAGAGGAAAACTGAACATCATTCCAACACCATCACCTTAAAGAATTCAGCTTACACATGGGTCAGAAAGGCCAAACATGTTCCTGCTACAGCTAATGATTCTTTATCACATTTGAGAGGTATCTGGCAACACTGACTTGCTTGCATACAGAACCTGATAGAACTGCAATTTGGTTTAAGCCTTCCCTGCCTCTTTAGAAACCTGCGTTTAATCAAGCGAATGCATTTAATACAAGCTGGTATATGTACTCAAACCTGAACTCCACTGAGAAGACTTGTGCCAATGCACGAAAAGCAGTCCTTTCACAGTGACCATGCTGAAGCATCGCTACATAATCACAAAAGTGCAGATTTGAAGGACATAACACACAGCTGTCATCGGTGCATCCAACATTCTCTCTCCTTTCCCTTTTAAGAAACCTTTAATATGCAATTCCTTCTTTAAAATAGTTTACACACAGGGCAGAAAGTGCCACGATTACAGCTGCAGTTTCAACTACCACGTCTGCTGAAAGCTATCGGACACGGTTCAATTTGTGTTGGGTTTTGCACTGTGAAAGGAATTAACCTACCTTCATTCTTTTCCTTTTTTCTTTTTGTCGTCTTTTAAAGTTATCCTAAAGAGAGGATACAGAGAAATAAAGTCAGTCAACATATATGTTTCTTGGAAAAGTATTTAATTTCATCCGAAACTGATTACAAGGCCATGAGGCTTTTATGTAATGTTCTGAATAAGACAGGTCAACGCTTGTCTGTAAATTCAATAGAAATGGATAGAACTTTCTATTCTGACAACTTATGGGGGAAATAGTAGCTGTGCATTCAATGCCCATCAACCTTGGTAATGGCTTATACCATTCACTAAGTTGAGCTATAGCCTTACTTCAAGGTGACAGCAGTGTCAAAGGACACAAGCTCCTTGTCTGCACTGGAACAGCCACCAACAAAAGAAAGTAGGAGACATTAAAGTCCTAGAAACAGGAAAAGAGTTGGTCCAGGGAAAGAGATTTCTCAGTCCTGGGCCATGGAAGCTGAAAACTTGAGTAACAAAGTGGCATTTCCACTTCGTGAGAGGTGCAGCTGGGGCAATTCTAACCCATTTTGCCAGCACTGGCACGGTATTTTTGACTGGAAATCAAGTACAATTTTGCTCTTCCATCCACAAGGTATTTCCTCCTCTGTAGTTAAGGAACAAACTGGAATATGCCTGCAAAGAACTGCACAAACTGCAGAGACAAACTAAGAGAGCAACAGCTTACGGACACATTTCAAATGGCAAGCAGCACAGAGCAAGAATGTGCTTGGAATTTCAATTCAGCATTTCACCCCTGCTCCTGGCCGGCACTTCCACAGGTTGCAGCACATCACAAAACAATTCCTCCCTCAATTTACACAGCAGCTGTTCAAAAAGCTGCAGGCAGTAACAGAACTCTCATTTTGCTATTACTTGGGATGTCAATCAGAAAAACAGGCCTTGCAGGGCAGGGAAAGTAAATTGCCCACGAGCACACTGCCACCATTCTTTGAGTGTGCAGGAATTAACTAGAGATTAGAAGAAAAAATTACAAAGTTTGGGGCTTTTTAGTGTTTGTTCTGTTAAAGCAGTGTCACAATCTGCCAATAACACATGAGTAAACCAAACACTAAGAATGTAACACAGAATTTACATCATCATCTTTCCTCTTCTTGAAAATACTATCTTCCACTTCTCCGACGGCCAACATGATCATCTGGACCCGCTGCAGGTTCACAAAACCACTTTCTGTGAGGTAACCCTGCAAAGCAGAAAGGAATACAGCTGAAAAACAAGTGTCTTTTTGTAGCAAACACCAGAGATTTTTAAAGAAAAGGCAAAAATCTTACCCCAGTTTTGTGCACCACATTTTTATATATGTTAACCAAGCGATCGATTGCTCCCTCCCTAAAACCAAACAACAGCATGAGATTCTCATCATGTAAAAGCAGAGCAGGAATACTTGCAGGAAAAGAGGTGACACAGTCTCATCTACCTGATCTCCAAAGATGGCAGATGAGGAAGAAAGTCATTTCCCACAAAGAAGCACATAAAGACCCAGTCATCAACACTTCTTTCAAAATCAAAAGTGAAAGGCAGACTGGCCATAGTGAGTTCTCTTTCCAAGTACTGCAATACACACAGAAGGAAAAGAACATTAGAAAATCTTGTATATAGGGTTCAAAATCCTATTTATAGAAAGCAGAGACAGCAACTGTTCAACATACCTCTCGCAAAACACATAACCGGATGAAGATAAATTCCTGCTCAGCCACAGGAAGACTGTCTGCAAACTGATCATGCTAAAAGAGAAGGAAAGAGATGCATTACATCCAAGGCCACCTTCAGGTTTCTCAGCTCAATTTTAAAGGCTGACTTTGAGGGGACTCAATGCAGTTTCTCAAGCCACCCGTGCATTGTGCTACTCTGCATCTCTGTGACGTTACTGATCATTTTCTCTCACCAGTGAGAAAACAACCACCAACCAAAAGAATACAAGTGAGGACATCAGGTTTGGCATGTCTGTGCTACAGAAGTCCAATTTTTACTTGTTAGAAGCAAAGCTCATAGACAAAAAGAATTTCTACAAACAGCAGAATCCTTACCTTGCCTTGTTTTTCTCTGGGCAAACCCTGGCAATCCTTAACCTCGTGGCCCATCTGGTTACAAAGAGCACAGGGCTTGGGTTTATTTGGTTTAAACTCTTCCCTAATTATAGTGAAGTTTGGTTCGTGTGTAGCTAAGCCAAGCATGATCAGATCAGCTGCCAACCAAAGGAGAAGAATAAAACATAATGAAAGATTTATGTTATTAAGTGTCTTAAACGAGAAGTTTAAAAGCAAAGTACATTCTACCTTAAGCAAGTGCGAACACACGGATCTGCTTACCCACAAACCACCCAGGCAGTACAACTAAGGGAAAGTTAGCCCTTCAGCCACAGACAGTACTAGACCTTTCCCCATATATTACACAGAGCTTTCAAAAACTAACCCATACAGATACAAGTGAAAGCCTGAAAACTACAGCCCACCTCAACCACAAAACAGAACAAAGCAGCTCAATAGGACATATTGTTAGCAAAAGAGAACTCACCATCAGCCCCACACAGACAGTGATGAGTGTTTGGATCGTGGTTTGGTTGAGCTATACAAAAGAAAATTACATTTGGTTAACCAAAGGCATGTAAAATAAATGATTACTGACTAACCTTAATTTAAAATACAATGATCACATTTATTTGAATTTTACCTCTTTGTCTCCGAATGTAATCCATGATTTTATGTTCCCCTTCTCCAGGAGCACTGGCATCAGACAAAATAACCTGTGAAACATTTACATTAGGGAAACAATTTATGCTGCCACTGAAAGAAAAACCAATTTCTGTAGATCATATACTGAAAGCTGAACCTGATTCATGAGTCTTGGAAGCTCTAAGCTGTACTTTAAACTAAGATATTGTGATTCAAAAGTAAATGGTTTAAGAGTTTGGATCCAATGAATATGCCTTCATTTTTTTTCTACTTATTCTAGGATGAAGCTGATATATTGATTCAAATACATTAACATATTTGAAGTTTCCTGACAAATAAACAGGGCAATCAAAATACACACCAGAGAACTAACAGATAAAGCAGACATATGCTAGCTTCTCCTTAGATCTTCTGAACTCCAGCACAGGCCAATACATTATCACATCATACACTTCCTTACACTGGTGCCCAGATGAGCAGTATAACACTCATGTCTTTATAACACTCACGTCTGATGGAGGGAATTAAGCAGAGTCAACTGCCCTCTAATGAGGCCACTTTAACAGTCAACAGATGGAAAACAACACACAGCTGCATTTGAGAGGACTGACTGCTCTGCTCTTATACAGGGCAAACATGAGGCTGTCAGACACAAAACTCAGTGGCAGTGGACTTGTTGAGGAACAGGAGGAGGGGATTTCAAAGCCCAGAAAGCTGGTATGTATTATTTTTGTTGCCTGCCATCTATTGTCATCCATCATCAGAATAAAGGAGAAAACGCAGCCCATCTGAGGTATCAAGAGCTACAAAGGGAACGTGAAGAGAATACACAGACAATATACGTTGATGCTTTCCCCCAAAAGAAGAAAGAATTCCTGAACTTCTATTATATAAACTCCATTATATCAAACTGTGGCTTCCACTGTCAAATCTTCTCATTGCTCTTGAAAGAAATCAAAACAAATGGTGCTGTTAGATTGTGTTATTAGATCAAATGTAGCTCTGAAGTTCCCCTCCAATCATATCCCAACCCAGCCTAACAGATCACCTTCATTTTCCTGAAGTGTGAAGCTGTGAAACTTACTGTCAGATTCTTCCACCCTGGGTCACTGTTCAAGCGGTCAGCGATGTAATAGCGAAGGCATTTAGCAAGATTGTCCATAAACTCAGTTCCCTAAAAAGTGAGAGAGGAAAATAACTGAAGCCTCCATTCAGCACCTGGCAATTGCTGGGTGAAGTGCAAGATTACTCACTGGGGTGATACAGTTGCTGTCAAATCTCTCCTTCACTTCTTCTGGAGGAAGAAAGCCACCTGAAGCGATAAAAACATTTAGCAGACTTAAATCAGTACGGACCATTGTAAATCCATATGTAACATTAAGTGCATTTTTGCATGATAAAATCCCCAATGGCTCCCCTGGTAACAATTAACACTTATTGAAAATTAGTTTGTTTAAAAAAGCAAACAAACAACAAAACCGAAACAGCTCTTACCATAGCTCTTATATTATCTCCATCTTAAAATAAGGTGTTAGTATATTTACAAACGTTGTTAACTTCAGAAAAGTGGTTTCATTACCTAGTCTGGCAGAAAGACTGTGAAAGAAATCTCAAAGAAACTAAGCTTGCTAAATGAGATGGAACATTAGGAAATGATTATGTTCTTACATATTCTCCCCTATGTTTCCACTATCTATTCACTTGGGCTCACAAACAGGGTTACACCAACTTCTCGCATCTCTGAGCTTCTTAAAAGGTCTTCGTAATCTTGAAATGCTACAGGAAGAAATGTTAAAAAAGTCTTTGCCCTCCCTCTTTAATCTCCTCTGAGGCTGCACAATGATCCCCATGCTGGGCTACGGCATTCACTGCTGCTACAGCCACCTGCATGGACTGCTCCAGCCCACACCTGTGACACACACTCCTTCCACACACCTCTGTCACCCTTACAAACCTGTGCTGACTTTGTTGCCCCACTGAGTTTAGAGCTTCCACTCACAAGTAACTGTAATTATCCTTGCCCATAGCTTGTTATTCCTGCGCTGTATTATTTCCATTTGATCCCCGCCTTTAAGCCTCAACCCTCCTTTCACTGAGCCCTACAAATGCGTGCTTTCTTCCAGGAGGATTCTGGTTAGTTTCCTCACTATCGCATTTGTCCTTGCTCTTATGCTCAATTTTTTCTAAAGGCATTAAGAGTACTCATCACAAATCCACTTCAGGCAGAAGAAGGGAGAGAGGAAGAAAAAAGTGACATTAACTTTATCTTGGTTTCTAACTTTGGAGAACACAAATCCATCCTTCTGTGTGGGCTTGCTATCCCCTCCTAGTAACACAGACAAATATCCACTAAGTAGAACATCCCCTTTCTAACCCTCACTGAAGTGTTCAGAACAAACAAGGTGACTCTCACTGAAAAACCTCAGACACGGGTGTCACAGCTGTACCTTTTGCCAGAATTTCTTGTCTTATTTTTTGCTTCTCTTCAGCAGCTTCCATGCCCTCCTTTGATGCTCTGAACCTTCTTGACCGCTGTTGGTTCATTTTGGCACGTGGAGCCTAAAAAAGGTATCATAATGCTTGGGTCAGTTATTGCATCTGGACAATTGCTTCCTCTCTGCTAGCTGGTTTTGGTAGCCAGGACAAATCTCTTGAAACTGGCCAGTCTGTAATTATACAAGTCTTTACCATGACAACGGTATAAACTGAAACAGAAACAGGGATTTCTCTTGTCCCTGTAGTTTTTCAGGTTAGAAAACTGTTTCCCAAAGGATCTTAGAAAAGCAGCTGGCATCTACCCTAATTCCCCAACAGCCTTTAATGGGAACTCAATATATCAATACTTACTACTCCATCTATAGCCATATAGAGAAGTCTCCTTGGTCTTACAATGTTGAAGATCCTGTCGATATACTCGAAAATCGCAACCATCATTTCATCTTCATTTTTGGGTGCTGGCCTAGAACACAAGAGCACCCAATGTAACATCTGAAATGATACCAATGAATCCTATTTGTAAAGAGAAAAAAAACTGCCTTACTTGTCTTCTGGGTGTGTACAAGGGTGAATTATACCATTCATATCCAAATAGAGGTTATCAAACTCCACCTCATTGGGGTTGGGTTTGCTTGTGTCAATCGGAATCTTGACGCCATTGCATTCCTTGGCCTGCAAATGCAGTTGGGACAAGTATTACAGTACTTGATTACAGAAGTGTCACAAGTAACCACAGATACTGTGCAGGCTGATAAAATGTACAGACTGAAAAAAGCTTATTTTTTTAGGGCAGTAGAAAAAAAGATAGCAACAAGCTACCCACATAACGAAGGGGGCTACAAGGATGCTGCAGAGGGACTCCTCATCAGGGATTGCAGCAATAGGACCAGGGGTGATGGGTTTAAACTGAAACAGGGGAAGTTCAGGTTAGATCTAAGGCAGAAGTTCTCCCCTGTGAGGGTGCTGAGCGCTGGCACAGGGTGCCCAGAGAAGCTGTGGCTGCCCCATCCCTGGCAGTGTTCAAGGC
>JAOEHX010022675.1:0-13531 GCA_025448015.1 Bolborhynchus lineola
AAAGTAGTTTTGTCCACTTTGAGATGGAATTGGATCTTCATAGTAGCTAGTGCAAAAATCCCTTAAATTCTGATTACTGCATTTCTACTATCTCCATAACTGACCATTTCTGAGAAAGATTATCAGGAACCAATAAAATGGTTTTCTAGCCTTGTTATCCAGTTTATCCAATCTTGTGTGCACTTGCAGTAGGATACTGCATAGCATGCATTGAGACTTCATTGCTGATTTGTTCACTCTAACTTCAAAAGGTGCAAGTGCAACCTGCTCATAATTGTTAGTTAAAGGAAAGTACATTTGCAATTGACTTATCTTGGCTATTATTACTTGCAGTTCTCCTTTACCTCTTTCTTAGGCTGGGATTGCACCTAGAGGCAGCTTGTTTGACATTGCACTGCTCATGAGAGGTCAGGATGCCATGCTGCTATAACGTAATGGATACTGTCCTGGGGAAAGCAGGAGTAAGAAGGGTTAAAAAGAGTAAGCTGCTGGGTTTTTTTTCATGAATCAGAATCATATTCTATGTTATAGGGTCAAATGGAGAACAGTGCCTTAGACATTGCCAGTACTCTGCAGCAAGGTGACAAGGGGCAGGATAATGATAATGTGATTGACAAGGCAGAAGTTAGTGTGACCCACACAACTAGAAATAATGCTTCTAGCAAAGTGTTATGATTGCTTTGGAAAGTATTAATTCTTATTGGTCTTTGTATAAATAGACTGAAGGCATACATCTATTCAAACAAAGCAATGAAGCAGTCATCAGAAATTAAGCTGACTGGTTGTATAGGAGGAAGTGTAGCTGATGTATCTATTCAAGTATGATGCTTTACTCATTTGTATGTTCATTGCCCCAGATTTCCAAGTATAGCCAGCAACATAAAACTTTCCTTGCAATTAAATTAGAAGACCTTTTCAAGAAATTACTCACACACTAGAGGAATTGTAAGTTTTATATGTTTATCTTTGTATTTTTCTTAAAGCCTCTGAAACTTCCAAATGCACAAACCTTTCAGCAGACAATCCTAATATCATCTGATCCAAATTAAAAGATATCTGATCATTTCCTTGTTCAAGCTAATACCAATGAAGAGACAGCAAATTGTTTGCCCCTGTCCCAGTCCAAGATTTAGAAATCTCAGGGATCTGAGGTTTCACATACGCTCACCATCAAGTCTAACAACTTAATAACAGCTGTAACTGCATGTGGAGATAAACCAAAGATGATGAGAAGGTTATTTAATTTATATGACATCAGTGTAAGGTTTGTTTGTTTTTTTTTTTCTTTTAAATTTTGATACAGAAGTATTCTAACCAAACCCACATGCAAACAAACTTTGAATAGAAGACAGGAATTAGGTTTGATAAACATTTGCTTTCTGTTTCTTCAAATTATGGTGTGCTATCTAATCTACCAACTTCAAGAAGCTGGCCTCTTGGCAAGTCTACTTTTACAATGTCTTGTTTAAGGTCTCTAAAGCAAAATGATTGAGATAGTTTGGACCAGTGATAAACACATTAATTTTCATACTGTTGTCTGAATAAGGAAAGGTGAACTGGTGAGCTGACACTCTTCTCCACAAAATCAGAAAGACTTAGAATAACAAAGCATTTCAAACATGGAAATTCTCTAACCTTGAAGCAGGGAAATCATATTTCTTGATATAGTAATTTTCTAAATGTCTTCTTTATCAAGTTTATTCAGCCTAGGAGCAAGGTGCATATTGTTCTTGGAGAAATTCCAAGGTTGCTTAATGAGCAAGAGTCAAAGGCAAAAGCAAATGCAACAGCAAAGGCAAAGTGCTTCTGTCTTTGAGAATGCTGCTGTGGTAACGTGCTTATTTCTATAGCTTATAGAATGCCCTGAAAGCAGAGAGAACTGCCTAAAAATATAACTTAGTGCTTTGGCTGGAGCTGTCCTGATCTTACTGCTGGGCATTCTGCTTTTGTGAGTGCTTGATGTACAGACCCAATATAAAATAAGAGCTTCATTACTTGGCTCCTGTTTGTAAAAATGAAAGCATAAGGTAACAGATGAGTAACTCCAGGTCTAAGGGGAACTGGTGGGGTATGGATACAGCAGATAGTTGACTGCTGTACTTGGAGGAATGATCGCCAGGTTCAGTGAGTTCATCAGATTTCCAGACTTGTAGTAGAATATGGGTAATAAAAAACCTACAGATGCATGTAATCAGTCCCTCAAGCACTGAATATTTCTGTGAGCGAAAAAAGTGCTTTTAAAAAAACTGTGACATCACCATCTGGTAAAAAAATGAGGCTTCTGCATTTTAGTCAAGCAGAAAGTAACAGACCAAGTAACAGGCCTTTGAAGATGTAACCATTATATTCAAAGTTGTTATTTATCATATAATGGAAGGACAAACTACACAATTTGCTTACCTGAAAGACCATGTCAGGAGGCAGTAAGAAGGTACAGGTATGGCTTCTCATGACTTCAGAAAGAAGAGCTTCACAGTAGCATCGTGTGAAAGGTTCATCCTAACCAGAAACTGGACTTACAGAGCAGATGATGTAGAGATTTATGTGGTTTCAATGGATTGTTATTAGAGTTTGAAAATCACACAATATTTCTAAATAAGAGGAACAGAAAATAAAATTTGGATTGATTATTGGAACAAATATACGGATTGTACATTAATGTTCATCAATGCCTGCATACTCAACATAAGTAGAAACATTGGAAGGCAGATCCTAACATAATTTCTGATGCCTTTAGTGAAACAGATGATTGTTTTTATCAAACCTACTTGAAGGATTTATCATATCTAAGATTCAGCTGATGCCAAAATAAGATGCAGGTGAAGATAGATGATGACCACAATAGTCAGTTCTTAAGCATCCCTGCAATTGGAAGTAGTCAGTTGTGGTAATGATGGGTAAGTTTTCCAGTGAATAAATCAGAAGGGATGTTTCACTTCAAGAATATGTAAATAACTTTGGTTTTATGCTGCACTAAAAAATAAAAATAGTTGCCATCTGTCTGGAGCAAGTCCAACTGAAGTGAGAAAAATAAGGTCATGTCCAAGATCCATAAGGCTAATCCTTTACATGATTTTGTGTAAATCATCGTGGTTTTAGGCTGATAGGATGATTCAAGGGGGCATGTTCTGCCATCCTTTACCTCAATATTAGCACTTACGTGAGATACATAGACAGTACATCTGTACTTAGCTATGTGCAGCATTTGAGATGTAGATAAATTAGCATAAACTTTTTTATGGTATAGTTCATCTTAACTAATTTCAGTCATCTCAAAGTTTGTTATCACAATTCAGCTAGTTTGGAGTGAGTGGCAAGAGTTATAGTTTATAGGTCAAAACATCACCTCTTAAATTTGTTACATGAAATGCCAAAGTGTGGGAGGCACTCATGAGGCAGCATACTGAAGTACTGCACTAACATCCATTTGTTTCTCTGTGTTCTTCAGATTTAAGGTGTCAAAGCTCAGCCACATTCAGGCAGAAACAGAGATCATGCCTGAACAAGAAAGGAAGTATAATTAGAAAGATATTTAGTTTTGGGAGAACTTTGCCTTTCAGCAGAGGCAAAGATTAGTGAGAAACTAGGCTTTGTACCAGAAACCTTTATGGCATGTCCTTTTTGTCTCTAAAACTCCATCATGAACAGTAAAATTGGAATAGAGCATGATATGCAATATATATATATATAAAATTATGTTTCTTTCAGTTCTTCTCCTCATCCTTGCCATGCTGAATAATTGTATCTGAACAAAAGAATATTGACTGCCGTTTTCAAGCAGCCATGGTATTCATCTTCATCCATAATGTCTTTTTTAAGATAAATTCAGGAAGGATAAAGTAATGAGGAATAGGATAACATACTCTGCTTCAACACCCCTGCTTCATACCAGTCTTGCTTTGTACACATATAAAAAATGAATTTAGGAAGAATGAAGAATTATACTGAGTCCTAAGGTACATTCAATCCTTAGTGGCTAAAAGGGTCTAGAAGAGAGTAAGAATATGGCAAGAATATGGTGATATTCCTCAGAAATCTCTCTCAACAACCAATAATTTAAGTTTCAGTGATTTTCTGAGCCAGAAATTTAGTCTTTAAATGTCTTAGGCCTTGATAGATTTTTCTTCCATGAGTCAACTTTGGAATCCATGTACACTTTTGCCATCCCAGTATTCTGCAGCCTAATTGAGTACATACTGCGACAAATCACTTTCATTAATTTAAAAGCAGAGTAAAGGTGAATTAAGAAGCTTATAGGAGACTCAGGCTGCTGTAAAACACACTAAATCATATGTGCAGACTGTGTTGTCTACGCTGGATGTGTGCAGTAAATCCTCTGTGTCATATTTCCTGTGAATGTGAATTCTAGTTGGGTGGGACTGTTTTGGTGTGTTTGTCACATCCAGCTCTAAACAGTAGACATCCTGACAGCTGAAGACCCAATGTCTTCATTTATACTGTAATCTGAATCAGAAGTCATAAAATCATACGATCGTTTAGTTTGGAAAAGACATTTAAGGTCATTGTGTTCAACCATTATTCCAGCACTGACAAGTCCACCACTAACCCATGTTCCTAAGTGCCATGTCTACACATCTTTTAAATACCTCCAGGGATGGGGACTCATCCACTTCCCTGGACAGCCTGTTCTGATATTTGACAACCCTTTCAGTGAAGAAATTTTTCCTAATATCCAACATAAATCTCCCCTGGCACAACTTGAAGCTATTTCCTTTTGTTCTATCACTTGTTACTTGGGAGAAGAGACTGATACCCACCTCACTACAACCTCCTTTCAGGTAGTTGTAGAATGTGACAAGGTTTCCCCTGAGCCTCCTTTTCTCTAGGCTAAACAACCACAGTTCCATCAGCTGCTCCTCATATGTCTTGTGCTCCAGAACCTTCACCAGTTTTGTTGTCCTTCTGTGTACACGCTGCAGCACCTCTATGTGTTTCTTGTAGTGAGGGGCTCAAAACTGAACACAGTATTTGAGGTGCAGCCACAGCAGTGCCAAATACAGGGGAGCAATCATTGCCCTGACCCTGCTGGCCACACTACTGCTGATACAGATGAAGGCCTGTAGCATTGCATGACGCAAATGCAGGACCTGGCACTTAGCCCTATTGAATCTTGTACAACTGGCCTCAGCCAGTCTGTCCAAATCCCTCTGCAAGAACCTTCCTACCCTCCAGCAGATCAACACATGCGCCCAACTTGGTGTCATCTGCAAATGTTCTGTGGGTGCACTCAAGCCCTTCATTCAGATAATTGATAAATATATTGAACAGAACTGGCCTTAATACTGAGCCCTGGAGAATGCCACTTGTGACCAGCTGCCAACTGGATTTAACTCCATTCACCACCACTCCTTGGACCTAGCCAGCCACCAAAGCTATGAGCAGCCAGTTTTCTAGGAGAATGATGTGGGAAATAGTATCAAAGACTTTACTAAAGTCTAGGTAGACAACATCCACAGCCTTTACTTCACCTTCTAAGTATGTCACCTTGTCATGGAAGGAGATCAGGCTAGCCAAGCAGGAGCTGCCTTTATCCATGCTGGCTGTGCCTGATCATCTGGTTGTCCTGCGGGTTATAATCCCTTCTTATTAATATAAAGTTTTACAGCATACGTTTTCTGCCATCTGAAAAGCAAGACATGACAGCTTGGTGTTATAATTACCTGCACCTCTGTATTTTCCCACCTTTTCAAGGAGGACAAAATGCACTGCAAGAAAATTCCAGAAAGTCACACTACAATCAAAGGCAATGACTCAGACTGCGTTTGTTTTGAATGTTCACAGTCATTAATCATCAGGTAATTTTCCTGTTGTAGCTTTATATTTTAAAAAATATATTTTTCCTAAACACAGTTTATGTCTTGCATCTGAAACATATGGAAAGATCATATGCTTTCGTTTACATAATTCCTTTTGCCATTTTAATCAGTATCAGCCAAGAAGTGTCTGTATAAATTGAAGATCCCACCTCCATCACTGAAAGGTTTACTCATCTTTGTTTTTACTGTTGAAAACAGGACTGCAGGCTTCAGGGAATTAATTTATTTAAATTTAACAAATATTCCTTTATTTTTCCCTTTTGTTGCCAACAGCTGGCCATTTGTTTCTAGATAATAGATTTCAAGGATTTAGTGTATCAGTTCTCTCTTCCTGAAGACAACTATATTTGAAGCTTCTTCACAGAGACTTTAGTGTCATCAAACAAAGACCAAAATATTTGGGGTGCATCTTTTGTTATTAAAAAAAACCCCAGTTATTAACTTAAAGGAAAAAGTAAACACTGTTGCTTCATTGTCTATGGGTTTATAAAGAAGGTCAGGAAAAAAAATCCTTTTTTTGAATAAGGTACTTTTCTATATGGGGGCATCTGAGCTTCTGTTGGTGATCTTTTGTGATACATACAAGTCCTTATTCATTCACCTGATTAATACCATTTTCTTGCACACAACTGTCGAATAAACACATATATTCTATAAAAAGTGTCTCTCTTTTGCATAGGCTATCAAGGTATGTCGGAACAAAAAAAATCTTTCAGCTGCCCTCTGTCAAACCTGTATTTCTCATATGAAAATAAGCTGGTAATAAGCACACTTCAGAAGACTCATGCAGAAACAAGGTGAGTAGTTACTGTACTTCAGTCTGGCCCTAAGTTCACTCTGAATGCCTTCAGCCGCTGCTTGAGTTTGGCAAGCTCCAGCACTGTCTGAGAGGCCCAGGCTGCTTGGCTGCCTTTCTACTCAGTGTTGCCATCACTGTGTCTGTCCCTGCAGGTTTTCTGTCACTGTCTGAGCTTTGCAGTTCAAGGGATCACACACCGAGATCCAAATGCTTTACTATGCATGAAGAACCATTTACATGGCTTGTTTTATTTTTAGGAAGAAGCAAAGACCAGCTGTTTTCTGAAATTCAGTATTGCAAGAATACTTCATATTGCAAGGCTCAGCAACTGATCACAACTTTTCAAAATGAAGGCCATTGATTTTGTATTGCTCCTTTTGATGGGATGCTCTGAACATGGAAGTAGAGATAACCCTGTGACATCATGTAAAACTGCTGGCACCCAAAAGTGGAAGATGACCACATGGAACAAAGGAAAAGAAATAATGAAGGATATTTCCATTGCATTTCAAGAGACAAACTGTGAAAGAGGAAGGAAAAGTGTTGAGGAACCTTCTGTGTCATCACTGGACATATGACTGAACTTGCTTTTTATAGTAATCTTTCACTGGGTCCTGAAAAACAGTCAATGGATCTCATTCAGGCTGAGAGACCAGATTTCAGAAATCACCACTACAAAATGCTACTCAGTGAGTGGTGCAAAGAGCTGTTAATTTCACTCTTTTTGTTTATTCAGGACTTTTTCATAAAAATCATTTAGAAGAAGCAATTACCAGTATAAATGAAACCAGAAACAGAGTCTCTGGTACTGAGGTACTAGCAGAAATCAAAATATATATTTCTGGAGATGGAGAGGGTGATACTTACGGACAGGATAGTGTCTAATACTGCCTTCTTCTGCAGTTCATTTATGTAGGTCTGTTGTGTGAAGAGAGATTGCCCTCACAAATATGCTTGGGCATCCTACAGACCATAAAATTCCCAACCAATTGTATGTATCAACCAAAGAATCAAAAAGCAACATTAGACATAGGCATCTTTCTGTATGCATGTATTTCATAACTTATGTGTGCAGAGGATAGGGAAGCAAAAAAAAGAGTTATTACTCTATCGTTAAGCAGTAAAAGCATCAATATTAAATCATGCAGTCTTCTTGAAAGAGGGACCAGACTTGTGGGGTGACTTGCATAAGTGCATTTCTGTTACTTTCTGGAATAAAACTTAATAGAATATCATCCTAAGGACTTCAGCTACAGAAAGGACCCAAAAAGAGTTGTCTTCTATGTCCACTCACTTTGCCCATTTTCTCTTGGTGGTCAAAACCTTTACTGAAGGTACAAAATAGGTATGATTTATACAGGTCTCCCTACATGTAATTAATGGGCTACTAATAGTTATTTATCCATTATTATCTACAATTTATGTTCTGGAAGAAATGAATAAATTCAACCAGATAGAAAATTATGAAATTGATTATGTTAAATCTGAAATATGAAAACAAAAAGCCATGATTGAACAGCTGTAAAATACTTTTGTGTTTGTGTGGTCTAAACAAATGAGCAACCTGAAAGTCAATATTTCTCCTCATGTCCGTCAGTTTCAGAAGATGAATTTTCCTCCCGTTATTTCAAAATTAAGAAATGATTTGTTGGACTGGAAAAATTTACATTTGGCTTGGCTTGGCCATATAGCTGTGGTTAAAACAAATGGCTTGCCAAAAATCAATTTCCTATGTCAGGCCCAGCCAGTATGGACACCAAAAACAGCTCTTGGGGAAATCCAAGCAGTAGCTGATGCATTTATACAGGATTCTGATGGATCCTTAGGGTGAGTAATGTCTCAGAACTTGATGTAGGTTTTCTCGTGAATGTGGGTTTCCTTTTTTGCAATATACCTTTGCACTGACCTTGGCTGAGAAGACAGGTTTCTAAACCCACCTTTCCTAAATTGAATCTTTCACACATGCGCCTAAGTGTGACTTCATGATATGATTTGGACTCTAAGTAAACTTATTCTTCAAAGTGTTTTGTCATCAGCAATGATTTGTGATCACACATGCAGCCCTTTTTGACACACAGCTTCATCTCTTAGTCAAAACAAATGGCAAACCAAAGCTTAAAAAGCCTGTCCTGTTTTTCCTTTCACAGTTAAGTGAATGCTTGTCTCTTTCTTGGCTTCACAGAACTATCCTGGATTGCACTGCTCCAGCTGCTGAAAGAACAAAAATATTCCAGTTTGCTTTCTCAAATGGTGTCTCACATCCAAATTCAAAAAGGCAAGTTTTGTGGTCGTAGAAATATCATTCATAATGTCTCTGTGGCCATTTGTCACTAAGGGTACATGTCTTGTTGGATTATGCATTACATTTCCAAAGCAGAAGTTATTTTTGATAATTCATTCACATAAATTCTAAAATACCTGTTTATATTCAGGCAATTCAACTTAATTCAGTTCAATGTAATTACTGCATATTGGGGAGCAACCCGAAACTTCTCTAAAGACCACATTGTTCAGACAATAAATCTAGAACCATGGTCTCAAATGTAGCTAAAAGGATCTTGAATATCTTTTATATCCAGGCTTAACTGTGTGCATGACCTTCCTCATTGCTTGTGTTCAGGCTATTTATTTGCAGGCTTTCCAGCAAACATGGACATATAAACATGGGGCACATCTGGGATCACACCAATCCCCCATTTTTGTTTGTGGCTCATCCCTCTGAGTGGTGCAGACATAGTTTCTCAGCCTGATACCATTGCTTTTCAATTCTTGTAATTTCTTTGCTACAAAAAATACATTCTTTTTTTCCCCATTTGGACAAATACTTACACATGTTCTCTGCAATCTTGGTCAGACCCTCAGTTACCTGTATCTTTGAAGAGCGAAATAGGTGTCCCTGGGGTTGTGTTTCCCCACATTCATATGTGTCTATACTTTTATAATGGTCCCATTTCTGCATTTGATCTACTTTCTTGATTCTCATCTGGAGATAATTTAGATCTCTCTAGGCTAACCAGATGATCTCTATGCCAACAGGTGAATATTTGGGAACACCATTCATTTTTATTCCAGCACTAAAGAGATGGCTAGTGAATTTCAAATTCTCAGTTATGCAGACATCACTGGCTTTTTAGATGGTACCTTAACAGGATGACAAGAAATCTAAGTAAATTTTGTCACCCTTGTGTTTTCAGTCTGTTGCATGCCTTCTGCTTCTGTTGTGATTTCTCTCATCCTGTCTGGCACACCAAACTGTTGACATTCACTGATTTACATCTTCCATAGTGGTGGCTTAAATAATACTACCAGTTACTTAATACAATATCAAACTTCTTTGTATGTATTCTATGAAGATGAAAGACAAGTACATTGAGCTATTGAATAGCACTGTGTAAATGCACCATTTACAGTGATACTGTGCTGATCTTCCACAGACAACTGGACTTTTTCAGCATTTCTGAACTTTTTCAGCATTTCATCCTTGGGACCTATAAAAGACCTTTTTACAGGTAACCTAAAGGAAAAGCTCATGATCAAGCATTACTAAGCACCATTGGAACTCTGACAGGAGTCATGGTTGCTAGGCAAATGGCACCATACTCCAAATTAAAATAAACTATCATGGAGATGAAAGAGATTCACTTAAGATCTGTAACTAAGCTGATTAACAGCTGATACAATAGTCAGTTGTCGTAAAGGTTCATTGGACAATGTGGGCACTCCAGGATTTCTATATAAATTCAGAGTTCCTAATAGAAATTGTGTCACTAAACTTTTATTTCAGCATATCTTTAGCAAGAAGCCTTTGGTTGGTTATGGTGTCTTGTGTAACTGTTAGGACTATATATACATCAACTGCGACATTACCATTCTCAGACTTACATACAGTGTGTTAGTGATATTCAGCATGTAACTGTTACATACTTTTTCCTGAAGGAATATATAGTTTCCTTTTTGATAAAAGTCAGCAACAAAGGTTACTAAACAATTGAAAATGCAATGATCATATGATTCATAGCATTAATATAATCAAAAATATAGTTCTGAAGTTCTTGGTTTGGAAGTATCCTTTACTGGTTTCAGGAGACACCTTATCTTGGGCATAATATTATGGGTGGTTGAATATCTATTAGTCAATTAAAGGAAACAGAACCCTGTTGTTGATTCAAAGTATTTTATCTGATTAGTGCAGATCTAGTCAAGAAACAGTTTTTCCCTTCTTGAAGTAATGGTTTTGCCAAGTTAGTTGAACACCAAGATAGCAATTTCTTAGTTCATAGTTTCTCTTCATTATGTGGTGCTTGACAATTTTTGTGATATGTGATCAACATTCCACTAACCACTGTTCTTATGGCTTGGTCTTTATGTAATAAAGTTCATGATGATTTACAATGATTCCTCTAACACAAACCACTGCTGCTACCACCAATAATAATAATGATAGGGGAAATAACAAGGGAGGAGAATACAACCGCTCACCACCCGCCAACCAATACCCAGCCTGACCCAAGCAGTGATCCCCCTTCCAGGTAACTGCCCCCAGTTTGTATAGTGGGCATGATGTGCTGTGGTACAGAATACCTCTTTGGCTAGTTTAGGTCAAGTGTCCTGTCTCTGCTTCCTCCTGGCTTCCTCTCCTCCCTGGCAGAATGAGACTCAGAAAGTCCTTGGTCAGAGTAAACATTACTGAGCAGCAACTAAAAACACTGGTGTTATCAGTGCTGTTCCCAGGCTGAAAGTCAAAACCACAGCACTGTACCAGCTACTAAGAAGGAGAAAATGGACTGCTGCTACTGAACCCAGGACAACACCTCTGACATTTCCATTGGCATGTGATAGCACAGGACATACAGTGCAGTATGCAGATAAGAAAACCATGGACAGAGCATCATCTGTGGGACAGAGGCAGAAATGAGTAATTTCTGAGTTGATTTTCAGCTGGATCAGTGTATCTGGACTACTCACAAACAGCATTGTCAAAACTTCATTTTTTTCCAAAAAATACCTCTACTCATTCTAATAAAAAACATCTCCAACTGAACTGAAACCAGCCAACTGAAGAATGAAAGCACAGCACCAACAGCATTCAACAGGTCGTCCCAAAGAAACATAAAAACTCACCTCAAGCCTTCTCCAAAGATATTTTTGTCCAAGAAAGGGAGGAGAGCCGGAGACACCGTGAAGCCCAATAGGACATATTTTCTGCCATATGCAAGCATGCAAATAACAGCTCATGAGATCTGAAATTGCCAGCAGGTATCTCTGGGTGATATCAAACACCACTGAATGCATAATACTTCCGGATGAAAGCATGTAACTACTGAAGAAATATGTTCCAAGATAGATCCCTGGCAGGACTTTGAAATTACTTACCACTGGAAACGCTGTAAGGATTTAGTTACTGAAACAAAAGCCTCAGGTCAGATGTCTAAGATGCCTTTGGGAGGTGCAACTGCATGAGGTTAGGAAGCAAAAGTAAATCACTGGTCAGCAGATATAAACAGATCTCTTTGGACCATGCCAGGACAGTTTTACTGCTCTATTACAAACCTGGGATGAGCTCTTGTTTTCACTGTAGGTTTTGTCTTTTCAAGCTCTCTGTTCAAAGTTTGCAATCATAGGGGTGTTTTCAGTGCCAAAAAACCCTCTGGAAAAATATAGGCAAAGTTTCTATTCTCATGAATGGTGAGAATTGGTTTCTTTTTTATTTCTGTAGAAGTTTTGGAGTGTCTAAGGAATTATCCTCACCTTTCAAACAAGGCTAATTGCACCATGACAAAGTTTTTCATTTAAGGGAAGGATAAATAGCTTGTTAGCCTCCTGTTTGTACAGATGCAACCAACCTGCTTTTCATTACACTCTTTACAGACTTCCACTGGGATCTTTTGGTTCCTATTGTACTTCTCCTAATGAACTCCGCCCTGTGTTTGGGCCATGTATTTACAAATAGCCTCATTTTGCTTAGTGGAAGTCCTTTCCCCTCAATTAAAATGTGTGAGACTGCTGAGCATGAAGAGCTGCTGAATTTGTGGTACTTTTTAGCAATCCGAATTAAAAGGAGAGTGCAAAAGTAGGAAAATTGATGTAGTATTTCTGTCAAACTTTAAAAATCTAGGATAGCTTTGACTCACCAATCCATTGTAAACTATGAGAAAAGGAGCATGAGATAGTGTGCTTAAAAGCCTGCCAGTGGCTCCTGATGTAAGTGACCTCCCAGGCCCCGTGGGATGGGGGACTGCTGAGGAGCAGCACAGTGTAGGCAGCTCTGCTCCTGCCAACATCTGCAGGAAAAGTTCCTGGAAGCAGGTCTGAGGATATGGACCAAGTGAGGAGCAACTGACCAGGAATTGCCCAGGAGTTACACTTCATCACCAATGATACCACCAACATTGTGGAGGTTCTACAGCTGCTCTCCTGGCCCTGTCTAGAAAACTACAATATCAAACTGAACGGAAAAGACATCCCAGACTTCAGTAGTGGATATATGGCTGTTTTTCTACATGCAGGAAGAAACAAATATAGAATCATAGAACAGTTGGGGTTGGAAAGGACCTTCAGATCATCTAGTTCCAACTACCCTACCCTGGGCAGGGATACCTCACACTAAACCATATCACCCAAGGCTATGTCCAACATGGCCTTGAATTCGGACAGGGATGGAGCATTCACAACTTCCCTGGGCAACCAATTCCAGTGCCTCACCACTCTTACAGTAAAGAACTTCTTCCTCATATCCAATCTAAACTTCCCCTGTTTAAGATTTAACCTGTTAGCCCTTGTCCTATCACTACAGTCCCTAATGAAGAGTCCCTCCCCATCATCCCTATAGGACCCCTTCAGATATTGGAAGGCTGCTATGAGGTCTCCACGCAGCCTTCTCTTCTCCAGGCTGAAC
>JAOEHX010022679.1:2143-22986 GCA_025448015.1 Bolborhynchus lineola
GTCTCCCCTCTGGCAGTTAAAGCCATTCCCCTGTCCTGTCCCTACAGGCCCTTGTCCAAAGCCCCTCTCCAGGTTTCTTGTTGACCCCTTTAGGCACTGGAGCTGCTGTAAGGTCTTCCCTTAAGGAGGTAAACCAGGATGAACAAGCTCAGCTCACGTAGCCCATCTCCAGAACAGAGCTGCTCCAGCCCAGCATTCAGCCTCCCAATTTCTCTTTAGCTTTCAATTATTAAACACCAAAATCAGCGTGTGTTCAGTATATGAAACATTGTTCAAGCCAGAAGACTCTTCTTTTAGAAGAATAAATCTAATTTTAGTAGTTTTTTAGGTTCAGAAAAACAAAGGTAACAGAAAAAAGAGAACTCCAAGTCAAGCAGGGTATGTGAAGCGAGCCTGGAATCTGGCTGGACAACTGGTACCATGCCCTCAAGAGAAAGACAAAAGCCTGGATTCCACCTAAAAATAATCCCACAACTCTGAGAACCGAAAAGAAGTAACACTCAACAAAATGCAAGGAATACACAAGCTTAAACAGTAAATGCCAGAGGAGAAGATGAAAATAAATCACAGCTGAAGCAAATCTAGTGAAAACCACAAGCATAATAAGAACCAGACTGAGAATCACAACATAGCTGGGTCACTAGCTCTGAGTTTTCTCAGATAATGTTTCCAGTAAGTCCCAGAAAATAAATCCCACTGTGGAACCTATAAGAACAGCACTCCTGAGCGACAAGAGTGTGGATATACACAGATGCACGAGACTTAGAGGTGACTTTCAGGATACAGCATAGCCTATGATTTCTACCAACCAGTGTAATTGCGAAGTCTTCTCTGAAATAACATCTGTACACACTGAGAGGAGGGAGAAAGGAAATATGCTCCTTAAAAACATGTTCCACTTCTTTTTACCAGCCAAACCACATACACACTCTACTACTGTTAGCCCCTACTGTAAGGCCAGTGTGATCAGCAGCCCCTGGGGCCTTGGGCTCTCTTATTTGAACATTCAAGAGTCACGGGAGCCCTACAGGAAAGGCCATGTCCAGAAGGTACAAAAGCAAACAAATCCCAAATTGTTATGATCTTTCCAGCAATCCTGCCTTTCCCTATGAGAGGCTGTGGCCCAGGTTGGAGTTGGATTCATGATCCTGACGATGCTTCATCAGTACAAGCACTGACAAGTCAAGTGATATAGAACTGCCAGGGGCACAGGCAGGGAAAAGGCAGGAGCAACTTCTAGTGATAACTGCAGGCTGAGTTACTTGCCAAACTGAGCAACCACAGTTCCACTTCCCTGTGCATGCAGCCCCCCTTCTCCTCTCCTTAGGCGATCTCCATCCTCCTTCTGTATTATTTCTTCTTCTGTGGTCATCAGAGCTGCTTGTCAGAGCTCATCTCGCACTGAAAGCTCTCTCGGATAGAACACACAGTGTCTCAATATATAGAAACAGTGCCCAGAGGTGAGCTTTGGATTTGACAGAAAGCTTATGATGGGCTGGTCCTGCTCACAGTGTATAATAGGTCATCTTTTTAACAGTTGTCCTATCCAACCCAAACTATTCTATGATTCTCTGATATGTAGCTAAACTACCAATGGTCCCCCCTCCACTGTAACAACACAGCACACTGGACCATTAAACATTCTGCCTAAACTATCCCAAATGGAACCATGAATATTTAAGTAGCCCTATTAACTACACTGAACTGTCACACTGAACACAACCCACTGCAACAGCAGGACTACCCAGGGGGCAATGGTGAGAAGACAAGACTCTCACATGAAACAAGAACATAAAAGACCTGTTTCTACTCTTACGTCCACCAGGATGCTGTGACGCCACTGATTTATGCAACTTAGGTACCAACATCAGCAAGAGCCAAAAGAGGCTAAGACTCAGGCACTGTTCTGGCAGATGAAAGGCTCTGCTAAAAGCACAGGCAATAGCTGAGCTATGAAGTACACACCACCATCTGCAGACGTGCTTATTAAAGCTTTAGCAGCCTCCACATCTCTTACCTTAAAGAAACAGTAATAATGTGCAGCTTGGTAATGGGTACTTGGTAATGGGCCAGATAAAATCAGGATGAGTTAAGCTTGCAATTTCCCTTCAAAACTGAGAGAAACCCCCTACCTTAAACAGAAGAACAAGAAGTATAGATGCACATACCCACCCTTCATGCATTCAGCCTCCCTCCTAGGCTACTGTCTGTTTAGTACATCAGACTTGCTTCTGATGGCCTATATTAATTTCTGTCTCACTTACACATCCCAGTTTGGGAAAACCTTGGTGAAACCAAGTGAATTGTCCAGTAAACCATTCGCTCATCTTGACGAGACTGAGAGTCTGGGTTGTATTCGTAGGAGGAAATGGTGAGAAGCCTGCAAAGCCAGCCTTGCATAACCTCACCGACATCAAAGGCTTGCCAGGGCTTTAAATCAGATCAGAATTTGACTATGCAGCATTTGCACGAGGAAAAATCACAACTGAAGATACGCTCAGAAGCTATTTTTGATTCATGTTCTAATTTAAACCAACTTTTCTTTACAATTCCGGTGTCTTTAATTTTGATACATAAAGATTTAAGATTAAATTATTCATATTCAATAAATCAATGTATAGGTCTTCTAAAGCAACTGCTTAAAATGCCAGAGCCCATGCAGAGAACACCAGAATACTAAATATCTGACATGTTCAGTGAAGCATTTCTATAGAGAATTAGGAATAGATAAGAAGGGTATGAGGAAAGAGGATAAAGTGTAATCAGCAGATGGGGGGAAAACCCAACCTATTACTTGCTAGGTTTTCTAAGAGGCAAATAACTGATCTGAATGAAAACAGAAATACCTGCCTACTGCATTATATTCTGCATCATGAATAACACATACACCTCCCCCCTGTATTGAAAGTAAGATGCACTTGAGCTTTCGTGGTTACTGCGCAGCTGAAAAGTGTCAAGATTAAATGACATCCTCAGGTTACAACTGCAAAACACTCACAGTTTTGTAGCTTGTAAGCAAAGGTGTTGTATTTTAATTGCTGTCCCCACTGAAGAAGAGCATGGAGTGCATATAAATGACATCCACTACCCGCAGAGGGAGAGGTCTTAGCAAAGAGTCCACATTTTCAATAGCCAACATAATCCCAGCATCACGACAGCTCCCAGTCTCCAAAGTCATAGGCACACAGTTCAGGGACAAAGCTCCCACACACCAGGTATGTCATTTGCTCATGTGCAAGAACCACATAGTATCAGTAGACCACATCTCACTACATGCATGGCGATCTGACACAAACTCCTGTCTGAGAAGAGCACCCACTGCCAGGAGGAACATGAGCTTTGCCCCCTTGTCTTTCCCAGTCTATACAGAGGATGAGCCCATGGGGGAAGCCCTACCTCCCTGCTGTCACTGGCGTGCCACATCCATAGCTCCCACTTCTTGCTGCAACTAAGAACACCCCATCCACGCTGTGTAAGGCACACACTGAAAAGAAATTCACAGTACACATGTAAAGGTAAAGACATCCTACAGCTAAACAGAAGCATATGTACTACTACTATATACATATTACTGCTAAACATAGATACATGTACTACTATGACTACTATGTACATATTATTGCTAAATGGAGGTATACATACTACTACTACACCACACTTATTATTGCTAAACAGAGGTATATGTACTTCAGAGTAGCCTAAGTGACCGATACTTAGAGGATTAAAAGTGTAGTTCAGTTGGGGTCACTTTCTGCACAGCCAGGAGCTCATAATGCCTTTGTTCTTAGTCACCTAGGTAAGACAAATTTACTCAGATGGAACAGATAGATGAACAGCAACAAGGATTAATTACCACATAATTAATTAATGGCAAATTCTGGATGGAATGATAAACCAGTGGAAAGATTAAAACAAACTCCTGAACTGTGACATAGATCCTTAGTAAGCAGATCCATTTATTACCATTAACACAGACATAGCATTGCTCTGTTTCTTTCCCTGCCATATAAAGTTATAATTAATTATGCAGTACAGGCAGTGATACCTGAGATCAATACACTATCAGCTATACTCTTACAAGGCCAGACCCTTGGAGAGGAGAGAACTTTGTAGATACCTGACACTGCCTCAGCATCTATTACCTTCACACAGTATCTGCTCTACACAGTGATCACTTCATGTAGCATGTTACAGATGCAGGAAGAAAAGGGGAAGGGTGTGTATTTCGTATTAAAATAGCTTATCACATCCATTTTATGGGTAAATACAGTGAGGCACAAGGAGCTCACTGAATCGTGGCAAACTGACCATGCCCTACTTTTAGCATGAGCTTCCTTTCTGGACTGCAAAGCGCTGCCGCTTGTCAGACAGTGTGAATAGGCTGTGCTGCACAACACTGACATGAGGGACTTTCTCTCTACACTGGAAGATCCAACAACTTTCACCTCAGGGAGTCCCAGAAAGGAATAATAAAAGGGTTGTATGATTAAATCAGCCCAAATTGATAATGAACTCCAGGTTTGTTTTGAACTGAGCTCACTCTTAAATCCTGTCCCTTCAACTGAGTGACTCAGGGGATCGCTTTGGAATCAGGAATGTTTTGAGTTGCTACATTCTGGATTTCATTATTCCCCTCTGGGCAAATGGATGCATTTGAGAACCTGAAACTTCATTTGTAGAAATCCTGCTAGAGCTGGAAAAGCAGGAATCAAACCAACCAGGACAGAATACATGCTCATGCCTCTGAGTCAGCATTCGAATTCCTGTCCCACTTCAGCATTTACCAGTTTTGGAGGGGTGAGGGAAATGGATAGGATAGGATAGAGCTTTTCCTGACACTACCAGCAGCACACACTGTGTGTGTGGTATGGGAAACTGTCCCAGGCTCTGCTTTTCAGCAGCTTTCTTCTATATGAAGCAGCTCACTGTGTAATAATTACAACTCTACTCCTGTTCCTGCTTTAGTCTGCTTCTCACCTTCCTACCAGCTGGTGGCTAATTGCTGCTATCTCATCAGTCAGGGAGAGGTTAGTGTGTTTCTTTTTGACAGGAGGCTTGTTGCTGCAAGTCTGCTATATTTAACATTCTTTCTACTTGGTTCATTTACTAACACACAACAATCAGCTTCCAGAAACAACTGGCAGAGCTCTAAAGGTTTGTGCTCTGAGGTTTGTATCCAAAGTTTTCAGTCTGAGCAAACAAAGAGAAAAGAAGAAAGAAAATCAAGAGAATAAAGACAGAGCGTGTGCTCAAGACAAGACTTGAAGCAAAGCCTCAGCCCAGCCCAGCTCCTGCGCAGTGTGAAGCATGGGTGATAACGATGGAGGAATGCACAGAAGCACAAAGCTAAAAGCTGCAGCACAAGTGGACCTCAAATGTGATTGCAGTTATGTGGAAGGTCTACTTCTACTCCTCATAGCCACTGTTTCTCTTGCTCACTCCCAACAAGTCATAGAGGTTTTATGGGCAACTCAAATGTAAGACGAGACCAAAAATTAATGGAGATGCTGACCACACACATACCATTCATTAGAATAAATTGATTTAAAAGACAACTATTAGTGCTTTTCTTCCTACAGTTACCTGCCTTCCCAAAAAATACTCAGGAGATAGCAATTCAACACCTGGCAGTGTTCAAGGCCAGGTTGGACAGGGCTCAGAGCAACCTGGCCTAGTGGAAGGTGGAACTGGATGAGCTTTTAGCTCCCTTCCAACCCAAACCTCGTTTGCCACGAGTTGTGATTCTGTGACTTAAATCACAACTTCATGGTCCTCAGGGATTTAAAGTTTCATCTCCCACTCCATCACTACTTGCTGAACTTTCAAAACTCCTTCTGTGCAGCATCTCACACTGAAAACAGTAAATGCCCGCTGTGAATCAAGAAATGCAAGACCCAGCTTTATCTGATTCTTCATAGTTTCATTTGTAGAGGCAATAAATGTCTCACTGCTTCAAAGCACTAAGTGCTTTGAGATCTCCATAATGCAAACAGTAGGTAAATTGCAGTTATGATCTGCCATGTGATCACTGTGCAAGCACAGTGCAATTGCTTGCTCAGATTTACAGCTCCTCTACAGACCATTCATTTTACTTTCTGTGCTACAACTGAAGGAGCTGATGGCTAACTTACTGAATGTAGAAATGCTACTGTACTCCTTGGAGTATTCTTTCCTGCGCCTCTTTCCCCACCCCCAGACATATGTTAGTAGTTAGGAGCAGCTTGCTGAAGCTCAAAGTTTGACAGAGGAGGGAAAATAAGGGGGAAAAAGTAATATATTCGGGACACAACAAATACCTAAAAAGACTGCCCTTGTTTCTGTAGCTACATACACACACTTGTTGCCTTTATATTAAGTTTTTATTGAAAGCCAAGGAACACCTAAGCAATAGAAGCAGTAAGTAATTGAAATTGCTCCTATTATATATAGCTGTCCTTGAATAAAAACAATCATTAAGTAATAGAAGCACTTAGATTTTGGTAGTGTACATATACTGTGCATTTGAATGGATCAGGAGTTATCCCTTCAGCTTTTGTGATGACTATATCAGTAACTCTTGCAGCTTATCCTGCCTTTACTGAGGTGGTGGGAGGCTCACAGGAAGGCTGAGCCCTGAATCCCAACTGGTGTAGTACTCCCCAACATAGGTTCTGTGGAAGAGCATGGAACAGCACACAGAAGCAGTAAAGCAAAAGGAAGAATGGCAAACCTGAATGATGACAAAAAAAGCTTTCCTGCCTTTTGATTTCTTTTATGCCAGAGACCTAAGGAGGGCAGAAGGTAATGAGGCAAAGCGCTGCTGACCTGTCCGAGACAAGGGCAGGAACAACCAGTGATCAGGAGCCAAACAAGAAGAGCAAGCATGGTTGGTGGTGAACATGCCACCAGGGCAGGGAACACCATCTGTGGAGTGCTAATTCCAATCATCATCACTGTGAACAAAATAAACCCCAACAGCTCTCATGGGCATCAGACTACAGCCAGCCACAATATCACTTGAGAGCCGTAAGATGATGGGAACAGACACCAAATTGGTGCCTACTGTAAAAGGGACTCATATCTCCTCCACTTCCCCTAGAAGCACGTCTGTTACACAGG
This sequence comes from Bolborhynchus lineola, assembly GCA_025448015.1. NCBI lineage: Eukaryota > Metazoa > Chordata > Aves > Psittaciformes > Psittacidae > Bolborhynchus > Bolborhynchus lineola. Next base: position 9,242 of record JAOEHX010022679.1, read on the forward strand.
CTCCCAGAAAGACTGGCATCCTGCCCAAAGAGCACTTATTCAGCCAATTCAATTAATGTTATCATTAAGTCACAATATATCTAATGAATAGGACAGCCAAGTTACTACTTACTATCACAGCATTTCTCTTTGGAACAGTGCTAGTGACAGGATGCAGAGAGCAGCTCCTTAGGTACAGGCGGCAGGGAGTGGATAAGGAAAGCTACAACAGCCTGGCCAAATCAGCTACTCTGCTCTCACTTCCCAAACTGATCCTGGGAATAGAATTGTTGCCTTGGTTTTAGTTTGCATAGGATCTTTCAATTTGCATAGGCTTTCTCCTTGTAAGTAGTGAGTCAGAAGCGAAGGATTCAACATCACCAAAAATATTATAGCTTTGCACGTTTTTAGGTGCTTAATGAACCAGAATACTGACAACAGTATTAACTGCCTGGCAGCACGCATCCTGATAAAATCTGCCTGTCTGTGTTCAGTGCAGGAACAGTAGGGAATTCTTCGAGTTTCAGCAACACTAAACTTGCACTGTTTTCATTCCACTGGATGGCTTTCTAAACCCCAGTTATCTCAAAGTTAATACCCTAAAACAGAAGCATCCTAAAAACCAGATAATGTGAAAAGGTTGAAAATCCACAGCAGCATCTCTGGATTTTAGCTCCCCTTCTAAACCCTCCATCTGAAATGCCCTAAAACTTCAGGCACTGTTGTGAATACAATGTACTGCTGAACACAGATCATGGACCAAGATGTTACAAGTTATTCTGCTGTGACTGAGACTTAGAGATAGGAAGAAGCTGCAGATAAGCAATGAAATGCTAACGGGGAAAGGGAATGGAACTGGACAGGCTGAGGGAGCTGGGCTTGTTCAGCCTGGATCAGGGAAGGCTCTGGGAAGACCTTATAACAGTCTTTCAGTGCCTTAAAGGGCTACAAGAAAGCTGGAGACGAGCTTTTTACAAGGGCCTGTAGGGACAGGACACGGGGAATGGCTTTAACCTGACAGAGGGGAGACTGAGATGAGCTCTTAGGCAGAAGCTCTTCCCTGTGAGGGTGCTGAGGCGCTGGCACAGGGTGCCCAGAGAAGCTGTGGCTGCCCCATCCCTGGCAGTGCTCAAGGCCAGGTTGGACAGGGCTTGGAGCAACTGCACCAGTGGAAGATGTCCCTGCCTGTGGCAGGGGATGGGAACTGGATGAGCTTTACGGTCCTTCTAACTCTAACCATTCTATGATTCTCTGACTTCTACTCCTGGACTATTGCTGTATTGGAGGTTAGGAGTAAATTCCTCCACAGTTCCCTCAGCACTGGTAACAAGCTTAGCAGAAGCACTATTTATAAGATCCCATGTATGCCTATAATCACAGATGTAAAAAGGATACAGGATTTTGCATTGAAGACCTAGCTTCAGATGTTTTACCAGCTCCTCAGCTAAGCAGATACTTGGGTATTTCTCATGCAGTACGATTAAGGCTTGAGAGCTACAAATTCTCACATGTGGTTTTGAATGTACTGCTGTGTTTACAGAGGACATTCGATCCAGTTCTCTGTTCAATCCCAGTGCTTGGCAAGTTAAAAGCCATGATCAAGGTTGATTGCTTCCTTAACTCTATAGAACAGAGTTGGGATTTGCCTGATCAAAATAAAGTGCACAATGAAAGAGGTTTGATTTTAGGTCTTTGTCTTAATTAACTGGCAGAAATACTGATTTTTGCTGATGCTGTGGGCCTAAAAGAAGTGCTTAGCTGAGTGCTGAGCATTGCAGAGATGCTTCTGATAAGTCTAAACAAGTTAGCCTAATCACTGTAAGCACAATAATTGCAATAGCACAGCACTAAACATGGGTTAATACTCCCTGCTAGGACTACCAGGATAAATCTGCCCGCAAGGAATTCCAGAGCACCACAGCTATCCTTCCTCAAATACTCAGGTCAACTCTGGTGTATGCTGCAGCATAGGAACACCTGGAATCTGAGAAATAACACAAATATTTAAGAAGGGGCAAAGATGTTCATAAGTAACCTGGAAGTTTAACTAATTTTCCTTCAGTTTCCCTCCTTAGGTGTTCTCTGTAGTTTCTGAACCTTACGATAGTTGTTCTTACAACTACCGATCAGGAGGACTTCGGAAGCCTGGGACAGTATCTTTGTGTCTGAGAACTGAAAAGGTGCCCGGTACTGCAGTCTGCGCATGGAGGATGAGTAGGTAGGACCTGTTTGCCTTCTCAGATACTCCAAGGCCAGCTCTGCTGTGCTAGACACATGGGCCTTGCCATCAGGCTTCCCTTGTGCCCCTGCTGGGATAGGAACAGAAAAGGGTGAATATCCACAGGAGTGTTGGCTGTGGTCCTCAGCACTAAGTCCTGAGTCAATCTAGATCTCTGCAGGTTTTAGAACAGATAGGGAAAGCTCGTTTGTGTGTATTTGCAGCAGGCACCTCCAGTTCGAGCTCCTGGGCACGACTTGCATCAATAATGGTAGCTAAGCCTCCCAAATGACAGTAACTGAGGCAGACAGGACTCACTTGATTCCATCCTTCTCCCTCATCCAGGAGACTTTCTCTTTCCAAACAGTGGAGCTTTCAGCATTTCCCTGACAGTCTGCTTGATGGAACAGCAGATCCACTGTCAGGAAATTCTCTTCCCTTGGTATTCAACTTGAAGTTCCTTTTTGCTTCCTCTTTTCCATGCCAACTACCTCTCTGGAGCACACTAAGCAAATCCTTCAACATTTACATCTTTCAAAACATATGGGGTGATTAACTCCAGGGGAACACATTTCACCAAACTACACAGATTTATCTCTTTTCATCAGTGTGATTAATGTAACCCCTCCAGCCAGTGCCTGAGCTGTTTGGGTTGCTCTCCTCTGAGCTCATGCCAATTTGTTTGCTTCTTTCTGGCAATTCCAATGCATATAAAGCTGAGAGCAGTGTGGTAGATGTGGTCTTTTCTGAGCCACAGAGAAAAATATCTATGGTTAAAATCCATTCTGAACCATGAACAATGACAGCACATTGAAATATTTCATATATGGAAGATAATTCCTATACTACTGAGGATGGGAAGTGTTAGACCTGTTTCCCAGATTGGAAACAAAACATTTTACCTGTGGTCACAGGAGGAGAGTCAGTGTCTTGAGTTTAGACCATTTCCACTGCTCTATAAAACAAACTGAAGGAGCTTCAGGGAGAAAAGGTTTGGGAAGAAGTGACTTAATCCCAACTGTCCAGCAATTCTGCTTCTAGCACTCATATCATCCTATTGGCTCTGCTGCCTAAGACCCTTTTGTTTCTCAGCGTTCAGGCACTGTTTATAGTACTCGACTTCTCTCCCTCGTCCTCATCCATCTGAAACTGTAGTCTGAATCTACAAGCCTCTGGAGCCCAATTCACTTCAGCTTTGAAGCAACTGTCAAAATAGAGTACATCAAAGCATAAGACTGAGAATGCGCACCATCTCTCAAAAGCCACAGTAGGAGCAAAATATGTTTCTCACAAACCAGAAGCAAGAGGCAAAGATTTGTAAAAAGAGCTGAACATAAAGAAGTTCAGTTCAGGAGCCTTCCAGTTGGGTAAAAACTCGGTAACTTTATAAAGTGTTGGCACCATTCAACTCGTGCTTCATCAGTTTCAGCAGCACTGTGTTGTTGTTGGTCTTGACAGACTGAGCAATGCCAAGTCCTTAGGGAGGGCTGCAATGAAGCTGTTGCATGCATGCCTGGAGAAGGAGCAGCTGAGGAGTGAGACTACACTGAAGAGAATATGTTTCAGATTTTTATGTTTCTAAGCCATTTCTACACCTACCACACATAGTTTGTTTGCAGTCTCACTCACACTCTGAGAAGGGCTTTTCTGTGCCTCTTTCCTCGCGTGACTACTGCTGGAACCTGTCTTTTCCCAAGAAGTTCAGCAGAACTTTCTAACAAGCATCACAGTCTTTCTGTATCACTGTAACAGCGACAATTACAGACAATTCTGGTTTACTACCTTTGATCTAATAAGTAGTCAACCATACCTATGTACTTGATAACTAACCAGCGTTTGAATAACCTGAAGCAGTCCATAAGCTGCGAGTGCATTTCATCCAGCACTTGCATGAGATTGCACAGAGTGATGACAACATAAACACCAATGCAAAACAATCCTGGGATATTATTCTAAGATTAAGGAATCCAGGTTTCTGCATTTTTAGACAACACTCCATGGTTTTTAAAACTTCTCACTACGACAGGAGCTAAACCCAACTTCTTTTGTACTGAAAGACCTTAATGGGGCCTACAAGAAATCTGGAGAGGGACTTTTTACAAGGCTCTGTAGGGACAGGACAAGATGAATGGCTTTAACCTGACAGAGGGGAGACTGAGATGAGCTCTTAGGCATAAGCTCTCCCTGTGAGGGTGCTGAGGTGCTGGCACAGGGTGCCCAGAGAAGCTGTGGCTGCTCCATCCCTGGCAGTGTTCAAGGCCAGGTTGGACACAGGGACTTGGAGCTGCTCTGGTGGAAGGTGCCCCTGCCCATGCCAGGGGGTTGGAACTGGATGAGCTTTGAGGTCCCTTCCAACCCAAACCAGTCTGGGATTCTATGAAAAATGGAGTTGTCTTCCTGATTATTTGTCTCTGTAATTGTAATGGCAATCTCTTAAACAAGAAAAAAAAACAAAACCCAAACACAGCTGTTAAAGAAACAGAGCCCACAATGTCACAAGAATGACACCGTGACATCGTACAGCTTTCCAACCTTGGAACCAGTTGGAAGAGTCATTCCATCTGTTTCTTCCCTCCTCAGTCCCATGAACTCCTCGCGACAGCCTTCTTAAGCATTTGTTTATCTCCTATAGAATCAACCAGGTTGAAAAAGACCTTTAAGATCATCACTTCCAACCACTACCTCAGGACTGCCAAGACCACCACTAAACCGTATCACTGAGTGCCTCATCTACATGATTTGTGAATGCTTCCATACTAACTTGCAGGCTCACACTGGACAAGTAATCCTAAGGCTCCCAAAGCTAGCACTTCACACACACCCTTTCCAAAAGTTATCTGGTACCCCAAAAAGGTGGAGAAACATCAAGACATGGAGATTCAGACTGTGTTGATTCTGTTCTCTAGATATTTTGCAGTAACTGTGGAAAAAGTGTCTACCTTCCACCAACAGCAAGAATAAAAAGATGAGAGAAAAAACTGGGGGAGGTATTTGAATGATCCTAGAAGAAAATATCTCCCAGAAAGGCAGAATCTCCTGACGACACAGCCCTTCCAATCAAGGCAAAAATAAGACACTTGTAGAATCATGTACATTACAACAGAATCAATAAATACCCTCAATTCTGTTTCCTAATAGGTGATGGTCATGCTTGTATCTGGATAGGGAAGAACACCATTTGAAGGGAGATTTCATTTAACCTGGAACCTAACCTTTCCCTGAGGAATCTCTTTCACCACATTGAATACAATACCTCTATTCATTGACCGTTTTCTCCATTAGTTGCCTTGCTTTAGGGGGTCCATTCCCTGCTCAGCCATTCCCCCCAATTCCCCCTTCTCTTCCCTCCACTATCGCATGGTCACTTTGGGAGCCACATTACTTTCTGTCACCGTTATCCCTGCAACATGTATTTGATGTGCTTGGTGCACAGAAGTGATATCTGTTTTGATTCAAACCATGTTGTAATTTGGATGAAAAACATACAAAGCCACGGCTGAGCATGGCAGAAGAAAACCATCCCCGCTTCTGTAAGCTGCAGTATGTCCCTCCTGGGAATAGCCTTATACCATGTTTATTACATTAAGAAGAAAGAGGGGAAGTGGTTGAGGTTTTGCTGGGGTTTCTGCTCTGCACTTTACCAAGCCCAGTATTCGTTCCCCCCAGCTATGTAGGGTGAGCATTTTACACATACTTTCATTTCTACTTAATGGATCTTCCATCCTTTCAAATCACCACTCTGGCAAGCATGTGATTTATGGAATCACAGCAGAAACGAATGGATTACACAGCTAATGAATGAATCAAATGAACCCAAGAGGCTGGATCATATGATCAGCTGAATGGGACAGTCTTTTAAATCACACTTTTACTACTCAGGCCTTTGTACTTGGTTATACTGAGGTTTCAGAGAGCCAGGATCCAGACAGATACTGCATTGTTTAAAAAACAGGGAAGTTTTTTGAGTGGATCTGCCTTCATTAGCATCTTCCAGCAGTGTTGTCTCTATCTGAGTTAGCTGTGACTGATGGAAAAGCATCTCTGACAGCATAGGTAAAGCTATGGTCGGAATAACTTAGGGGGCATTCTCTCTCTCAAGTACAGCAATGGCACCTTGCTTTTCTAGCAGAGAAAATGTCCATAGCTATGAAATTTTATCTGCTCAAATGTTGCTCTTTCAGTAGTAATATATCTCTTGACATAGAAACAAGCCACTAAGCCTTTACATCATGCTGCTTGGGTTTCTGAGGTTCCCCTCCTCCAAACACAGCTGTACTTTGTCCCTCTTCTCCCTCCATTTTCAACCTCACTTTGCCATAGTTTCGGAGTCTTCAGTGGCTTCCCAGATTCCAAACACATTGCATTTGTGCAAACCGAGTGTCTTTCATCTAAACTGCCCTCAGTGACCTCCTCTAAACCGTTTTCCCATTCTCCAAGCCTTGCCATTCTATGTTCTCAAATGTTATTCTCCTTCCTCCTAGGTTCCCTTTCTTCACTGACTTCTCTTCCACCTTTCCACAGCTCCTTTCTACATAGTTGCATATATGAGTGTATTGGAGTGCTGCTGTTCAGGAGCCTGAACTTCTACCCTGGCTGTACACAAAATGCACCTTAGGATGGCCTGGAAAGGTTGGAATACCTGGAGACTCCATCAGAAACTACAGTCTCTGCCCCAAATTTGCACTCCAACAATGCTTCACCCCTGGCAGTGTTCAGGGTCAGTTTGGATGGAGCTTGGAGCAACCTGGTCTAGTAGAAGTTGTCCCTGCCTTTGGCAGGAGGTTGGAACTACATGAGCTTTAATGTCCCTACCAACCCAAACCAGTCAATGATTCTATAATCATCTTTGATAAAAGCTTTGCCTTTACAACACCCCATGGAGGCTCTTTAAACATCATAATCTATTAGGCTGGCAAACATGAAAAAAGAAAACCTTCTCCCTTCAGATGTAAGAATTAGCAGCCACCTATATCACAGACACAGAGTGAGAGTTAATTCTGTGCTATGACAATGCAGAAAGTCATTGAAATCCTGCCTAACGTCACTGAGGCTTGCTGCATCCTGGTCTCTTTGTGCATTAACTTCATGTAACTCAGTATATAAAGTACAAGGCTCTAACATGAGCAGTTAATCTGATTAACTGTAATAATATGAGGGGATACATCCTTAGTTGTTCTAGTTCGTGTTAGCAGTAAGAAAACCTCTGACATGTGCATTTTCTCATATTTCTTTTTTCCCAGTAAATCTCTGAGGTTTTTTCTACAGCTTCTGACTTCAGCAAATCATCATTTACAGACCCACAAAGCCAGTGGTTTGGTTGGGTTTGCACAATCTTATCATACATGCTTTGTTTTTTGGGTCATCTAAACCACAGATGGTCTCAATTCAGGTCTGACTTCAATCAAATATGCAACGTGCTTTTTCTGAGAGTGGAATTAAGGGTGATGCTTTAAATATAGCTTAATTTCTAACCTATTCCTGGACACCTAATTCATATGGCAAAGAATGGAAATAAGTCAAAGAAAGCCTAATTTTATTTTATCATACCACAACAATGCCATAGATAAAACAAGTTATGTTCTCAACACCAGCATTTCCCTACTGAGCTGGGCATCCCACCTCTGGCTCCCTGTTTAAAAATACAGAATCCCAGATTGGCTTGGGTTGGAAGGGACCTTAAAGCTCATCCAGTTCCAACCCCCTGCCATGGGCAGGGACACCTTCCACTAGAGCAGGTTCCTCTAAACCCAGTCCAACCTGGCCTTGAACACTGCCTGGGATGGAGCAGCCACAGCTTCTCTGGGCACCCTGTGCCAGCACCTTACTAACCTCACAGTAAAGAATTTCTGCCTAATATCTGACATGACTCTGCCCTCTGTCAGTTTAAAGCCAAAATTATTTTGTTTTGATTGAAAGCTTCTTCAGCTTTTATATTAAATGCAGGCAAATTTTAAATGCAATTCACACTGGCATCAAAATCTTTGCCTTTTAAACCTAAATTGGAAATGTTCTAAACTTTCCAGATTTTAATCATATTTATTAGGCCTGAATTTGATGAATACCCTTTCGTAGCTAAAATTAAACTGCACTTTTGCAGAAGGAACTATTTGACAACTATTGCCTAGCATTACTTGCTTTTTCTTCCCTTCTGCCAAAGAGAAGTCACCAGAGGGAATGAAGAGATTTAGCTGAGAATTAGCTTAAGATAATTATTATACATCTTTTAGGCTTCTCTTACATACAGGAGAACAAATATTGCAGGAACAGAACTTGGTTTATACACATCATTTGCAAAGGTATTTTGTAGAACAAGGGTATTTCCCAAATAGGATGTTGTAGTTCACTTATTCAGCACACGTGCAGCAATAGCTGACAAGCTTTATAGTTTTATTCCCCCACTCTTTAGGAGTTCTTTGATTTATTCCAACTCAGTAACTCCTACAGACCTTAAAGTCATTAAATCGGTGGCTTTTTTTGTTAGTACTACTAAAAGAGAGAAATGTGCCTTGTGTTGATAGAAGGAGAAAGGTAACCAAAGCATTTCCTACATGATACTATGGGAGTTGCTTTATTAGACCTTACCATTCTGAGCTGAGGATGGTCTCAACAACTTCTTGTAAATACCTACCAAGGTTCACCTTTTCACTGCCCAAAACTGTCTTTCCTTAACAAGTCTTGTGAGCTCCAGTACTTTGATATCAGTTATATCTACTATTACCTACCAGCACTGAAATGACAAAAACTACTTCTATTCTTGGAGACTAATATAACTGATTGAAACTTGCCCTGCACTTTCTGCTATGTGGAAAAAGAAGTGGCAAACAGTATTTCTCCCTCTCCCTCCCCACAGAGCCTGACTTTTTGTTTCATCTGAGCGTTTTATTGGTTCTCACATCTGGATTAGATAAATTTAAAGCACAGTTTTCAATATCTGTGTTGCTTAAGGTTACAGTATTTGACAAATCCTATTCGCCAGGCTGTCAAATTACATTAACATGGGCAAAGGAGGGGAAACAAAAGAATAAAGAGGCCAAGTTTTATTCCCTTGTGTTCAGAAAGTGAGACAAAATTAACCTTTCTGAAGGGGAAGCACCAGCCCTGACAGACAAGCCTGCTAAAGCAACATAAATCCAGGAATGATGTTGGCTGGCATCCCAGAGAGTAACTGGCCTTTATCAGGCCACCAGGTTCCTATAAACAGAAGCCATGCTCCAACTGCAAAGAGCTTCTCATCTGAAGCAGTATTACATTTTGTTGTACCATCATGTTTTACCCACACATCAATAGCAAACACACTACGTAGAATACATCTAATGTTTCTTTCAAGGATTCTTCATTGCATTCAGTCAGAAACTTCTGAAAGAAACTGAATTCACCAGTGGGCCACAAAGATCAACTGGCCCCATGTTTGCCCAGATGATCAGAAGAGTTAAGTCTCAAGAGATGCTCTTCATATCACTCCTTTAAAGATTCCTCCTATGTAGATGCCCACAGAGATTCTTTTCATCTTATTCTCCAGGGTGGCTTTTGTGTAAACACCATGCTTCTGGAGCCATATGCTGTGGAGAGCACTTACCATCAGCAAAGAGAAAAGTACACAAAGGCCAGAAAACCAGTAACAATAGAAGAGTCAGGGGACTGGTCTGCATGAACCAGCTTAATTCATAACAGATGCATAAATGCAGTATACTGCTGATGAGGCTTACAGGTGAGACAAACTCATAATAGCAATCCTGCATGTGACCAGCACTGAATTTTATCTGTTAGGAAAAAAATCTTGGCTCATAGTCCATGTCAAGATGGCATTTGAAGGTCCCTGCAGGGGAGCAAGAAGGGGAATCCATTCCTCAGAATTACATGGGGGCTCTGAATTACTACTGCATGTCTGAGATGAACTTAGGAAATTAATGCAAATCCTGAATATTAACTAGTGAGCTGGCCAGATCCCAGAGGTGAGACCATTTTTGAACCCACTGGCTTCTTGCATCCTTCTCAGGTATGGATGAACTCCATACGTTCTCCCTTCCTAGGTGAAACTCAGCAGTTCTGTTCAAAACAGAGACTACAACTCACATACACTCCATGATGCTCACCTAAATAGAAGGAAGTGGGCTCAGCACCCAAGTCCACAACTGTCAGTGATGAAAGCAACGAGACAGCCCTCTAACATACACCAGGACAGCTTCAGTTTCTTCCAGTAGCTCAGCACAACAAGGCTGTCAACCCAGCTGAGCTTTGGTGACTCTTTTATCCAGAGATGAAGACAGCTTTTAACTATTTACAGCTTATTTTACTGTCTGCCTCTCAGTATTAACTTCCACATTACCGACTTAGAAGGCTTCAGAGAGTCTGTTCACAGCTGCTGGGGCATTTCTTCTAACTATCTGCAAGCAGTTTTGGAGGAAATGGGTGCTTATTCTTCTTAAGCTCTATGCAAATCAGTATTAAACTTACATCACATCTTTGTTTCTTAAACACCTTCATGTTCATGACACAGATGTTGCAAAGACCCTATTTGGGAGCCTCATAAAATAGGGACTTGTATTTTAGGAAATCAAGAAAACCACACAGCTTGGTTATCAGGATTTGTTGTTGTTGCTAATTAAGTAAGTAAATACACAAATTGAGCCTTCCTTTAACTTCATGTGAAGAGTTACAGGAAGTCACTTGTCACAGTACTGTCGTTGTCAATTTGACTGAAGAGGAAAAAACCCAAACCACAAACTGCATAATAGGCTGCTGTCATGATCCATGCTGCCACTGCAATGCTGAAAGGCAATGAAGATTGCTCCTTCCAGTTTACAATCTGGAACATGCTTTTGCTTATCTCAACTATCTGCCAACAGCAAACATGCATAAATGTGATCATCTGAATACAGACATTAGTAGATTTTCTTTAAACCAACCTCTTTATGGTAAAACTGGGGCACTGACAGTAAAAAGAGCAGAGAAAACATGTCAGGAGTGACACTGTTCTCCTGAGACACAGTAAAGACTGATCTGTCACAAGGTAAAGGACCACAAGAAAAGCTTTAAGTCTTTTTTGTATGTATACATATATGTACATATATATTTGATACTCTACTGACAGTCTTATTAGGCCTTCTTATGTACAGTCATCATGATGTCAAAATGGTACCAAAGCTCTCAAGAAGCCCTGAGAACTGGCACATCTCCCAGTGACCATATCCAGCTCTGAGCTGAGATCACTTAAAGCTACAGCCACTCCTTGGGTGTTTTTCTAGGCTTAGAATAATGACACTAACTGAGAGATGAATCATGTTTTCTGTGCTCTCCACTCATCAAGTTTCTGTTTTTACAAATAATCTAAATCTATCACCCTCTCCCAGACCTGTATTTTACACGATTCATCTGAAACCTCCAACAACCAATACTTGTTAAATCACTTTAGGTACCTATTGTCTCAATACCAAGATGACAAGATTCAGACAGCACACTATTGGGTGTCCAGGTCAAAACTGAGCAGTGCCAGCCTTGCCTGAAATCACAGCAGCACATCATCACTGTTCACATACGCCTCCAGGGATATGACAGCCACCAGAAGTTGTTTTATAACATGCATGTCTCACATAAACATTTACCAAAGGCTTTTCATTGGCAAAAGGCCATACTAGGGAAGAGACAAAGAACAAAATAAAGCAACAACACTCCAATACACCCGTATTTGCAAGCATGTGGAAAGGAGCTGTGGAAAGGTGGAAGAGAAGTCAGTGAAGAAAGGGAGCCTAGGAGGAAGAGAATAGCATTTGATAGCACAGAATGGCAGCTGTTGGGAATGAAAAGAGGACTTAGGGAAGGCCGATAAAGGCAGTTTAGATGAAGGGTGCTCAGCTGGAACAAATGCAATAGGTTTGGAATTTGGGAAGCCACTGAAGACTCCTATCTATGGAAAAGTGAGGTGGAAAACGGAGGGGGAAGAGGGGGGAAGTCCAGCTATGTTTGGAGGAGGGGAACCTCAGAAACCCAAGCAGCATGATGTAAAGGGTTAGTAGCTAGTTTCTATGTGAGTGGCAGAAAGCCTTTTGGAGAACGTTTAGCATCATTTACGCTTCCTTCTACTCCAAGCTAGAATTAGCTCAGGCAACATTTTGAGACCAGCAGATCTAGACTTTCTTTTCCCAAAAGGAACAGAAAGTTAAAAACTGGCTTCAAAAAGAGACAAGATTCTGCTTATTTCCTTATCAGTAGTTTCTTATCTTTGCTAGAGGGAGTGGCTCTCCCCTGGGGCTGCATTCGGAGCTCAGCAGCTGGGAGCCCTCTCAGATACTGACTGCACTTCAGACGTGACAGTGTCTTAAGCCCCTGGCTTTCCATTGCGTATCAGTGACCTAAATGCTCCTCTTTGCACCTCTTCTAATAACTGCAAACCTTTTGTGTCCAGAAGCATTACTCCAAATTTCAGAATCGAAAACACCTAGAGGACACAAGTAAGGATACAATAAAGCATGGATAAGTCACGCCATTGACTTCTCTAAAGGGTTGCTTCTATCCAAGAGTCTAGCCAAGGACAGAAACACTTCAGTTAGGAGTAAAATGAAGACTGTCAAGCATCCACAGAAACCCAGCTGAGTGATCGGTATCTGAAATGGCTGAGGATGTAAAACTTCACATGAAGCAGATCACACAAGCCAGATACAATCAGAAGTTACTCCCACACTCTGGCATGATGGATAACGTTACACAGGGTCCTTGGGAGCATTAATAAAGCTCAACATAATCATTTTTTCTGTCCAGATCAGCAATTCTTTGGGGGTATTTACAGATGCTTGGCAAAAGAGAATGTCCATCTCCATTAGATCTAGAGGAATGGCAAATAAAGAGAACAACAACACATGGCAACACTCATGCTTGTTTAGAAGGAAAGATTACAAATCACATTGTTTAATGGACTATTTATTCCAGGGCAATTTATTTTTCCATTAAAATTGGGTTTTTTTCCATAGATCACTCAGAGAGGAAATCAGCCTTTCCCAAAGCTATTGGAAAGAGCAGAAGCATAGAAAGAACTGGTATTACAACAAGGGAATACACAGCACAACTACAGAATAAGTTTCAGAACTTAACAACCACCTCAGCTGCTGGTCCTGAAAAATATTAAATGTAAATTTGGGAGGAGAAAAAAACCCCACAACACCTAAACCTAAGAACAACATGCACTCCTACCCCAAACCCTGAGCAGTGATACGAAGCAGGACCATGTGTCACAGTATCTACTCCAGTGTGCTTTCTTCCCTATGATTATTGCTCCCACTGTCATAGGATCTTCAAAGGGAGAAGGTAGAATCATAGAAAGGTTTGGGTTGGAAACGATCTTAAGATCACCCAGTTCCAGTCCCCTGCCATGGGCAGGGACACCTTCCACTACAGCAGGTTGCTCCAAGCTCCATCTAACCTGGCCTTGAACACTGCCAGAGATGGGGCAGCCACAGCTTCTCTAGGCATCCTGTGCCAGCGCCTCAGCACCCTCACATTGAAGAACTTCTTTGCTATATCTAACCTGAACTTTGCCTGTTGAAGTTTGAGCCCC
>JAOEHX010022681.1:0-18728 GCA_025448015.1 Bolborhynchus lineola
CCTGGCAGTGTTCAAGGCCAGGTTGGATGGGGCTTGGAGCAACCTGGTCTAGTGGAAGGTGTCCCTGCCTATGGCAGAGCATTGGAACTGGAGCAGCTTTAAGGTCCCTTCCAACCCAAACCAGTCTGGGATTCTATGATCTATAAGCTGCTGAGCAGGAAATTTTCTATGCCTCAGAGATGATCCTCAGGTACAGACTGCAGCTTTGGAGCTGTAAGAAACCCCATAATGTTGCAATACAGTACAACATTGCCATCTTTTTGATGTGCCTGACCTTAAATATTGAATGGATCACATTATTTTATGGTTATTTTTCAGCATCGTATTCCAGACTCCTAGATCTCAAAAGGCTGCTCATCAGGCAGGATAAAAGCTAATACAATTTCAGGAGGTGTAGTACATGGCTGAGGTCAGAGACATTTTCTCACTGCTGGCACTTTCTAAGCACTTAACAAAAGCTTGTCTTAAAAAATACGTTTGCTATGATAAAGACAGAACAGACTACATTCCTGACAAGCAAGTGTGTTTATTATTTTAACCATTGCAGGCAATATAAAAGAATTGAGAAATTCAGGTAATGCACAATTAAGGGTTTAATCTGCATAGTTTTATCACTATTTCTCCCACACATCAAGTGCTACTTACAAATGGCTTGTTAAATATCCATTTGTAAATACAGACACAGGGTTTGTATAGAGTAGATACCGTTCTTAGTTTGACTGCAGAGCTACAATGCCTAAACATTAGGAAATAATGAATGTGTGGAAATCAGAAAACAAATATTTAAATAATCCAACCAAAAGTTCTGCTCAATTTATTCTGAAAAAGCACACCAAAGACAAAGGTATTCTATTAAAATTAAGCTCTAAAAAGAAAAACCTCATAATTAGAAATGTTTTGTTTCCTGATAATACAATTTTTTCTAAGTAAATATTCATAAATCAAAGAAATGTTACTTTAATATCTGTAATGACTGTTAGCAATATATTTACAAATGCTGCTTGAGAAAGAGTACTACATAATTAAATGCAGTATTCTCAAATAAAAAGACCACATTTTGGGGTCATCTGAATGTTAGCCTTCTTCATGAAATAAATTAAAAAAAATAAATAAAACATACACTACTTTGCCCACACTGTAATTTGTCAACTGATGAGGAAATTGGCACGTCTTTTCTGCTGATTTATTGGTTAATCCCAATAATTCATTGTGGAAAAGGCCAACAATGAATTACAACGTGAGGGAAAATTAAGCAGTGCATTTACAGCCCTTAAAGCAAGTTTCAAAGTTGCCATAGATCTAGCTAAAATATTTTGGGTACAACAGAGATGATAATTTAATAGTTTAAAATGTTCTCTCTCTTCTAATTGTTATATCGTGTATAGTAGCTTTGCAAGTAGTTTCTTAGACTTGATTTCAAATATATTTGAAAAATATATAGCCTTTGGGTTCCCAACAAAGAAAACATGAAGGAGGCACTTGATATATTAGACTGAATTCTTAAGCACTGGAACTCTGGAAATTTCTATGTATCAGCTTAAAAAATTACTTATTTTAAGCCAATGATTAATCCTGCCTATTGTAATGGGACTACTACTTTCTTAGCATTAAAGAGGTTTTGAAATTAAAAAGAGATGTGCATGACTATGCATTTCTAGGGTTACCTTATTTTCACATAAAAACCCTGCACAACTGTAAAATAATGTGAAAATGTTCAGGTAAGTGTTACAAAGGTCAGAGGTGTAGAGTGTCTCGGACACTGAAGAGGAAGCAAATAAGGCATGAGAAAAGACAGGACTTCAAGTCCTACTTTCCCTGTTCCCTCCCACACTCAGATACAGCTTTCACTAGGTGTGGATCCTCAGACTCAAGTTTGATACTGGTTTCCACATTCTGTTTCTATGCCTCTTTTCTTTCCTTCTTTTTAAAAATAACAGCTGCAGATAATTGGAGTAAAATATTGTTAATCAGGCTTTTCTTTCTCTTAGGCTTCACCATGCAAGAAATGGAAAATAAAGAACACCTTCAGCTGAGGTACTAGAAACTCTGCAAATTAAACCCCACTTGCTGCTCTGGGACATAATTCAAAGCCTGTTTATAGTCAATGGGAATCTTGTAAAAGTACAGCAGGTTTGTGTCAAACCCATTTGGAGGGTAAACCTACATTGCACAACACAGTATTGCGCAGAAAAACACCAGAGACGGTTTACAGTTCCTACCTGATGCACACCCTCAGCTTACACCCTCTTCTAAGGCAGCACATTTAAACAGTACATTGGAATCTACCATAACGCCATATAGGTCTTCTGTTCTCTGATGCTTCTTTTTCAGAGCTGTGCCAGAATCTCAATAGCTAGTTTTCAACCTGAATTTATTCAAAGCAAAATTATGCACGTTTGTTTTCCCACCAGATCTGCATTAGCTTCATTACAGTTTCAGGGTACACAATGAACATGACTGTTTATGGGTTGCATCCTTTAATTTTGGTCCAAATTATCTCTGTGGTAACTGCACCACATGCTCTGTGATTTGGTCCTTGATAGCAAATATCACACTGCACCTTAGAATGTCTTTAAATTGAAGTCCCAGAGCACTTTTCAATTCCCTAAATTCTTCAGATCAATTCATTTAATTGATCCTTGACACCTTTTTCAAATTCTTACCTTCTGAAATGTACATACTTCCATGTAATTTAAAATGAATCACTTCTGATCACTCTTTTCAAAGTTATCACATCCACATTCCTCATTCCTTACTAAAATTATATCTAAAGTATCATCATCATATGGTTGGCTCCTTACAGTACAGCCAGAACTGGATTTTGCCACCTTAAGAATACATGTAAGAAGCTTTCCAAGACAGAATTCACAGCTTCTGTCTCTTCTCAGCACAAAGCATCACCTTTCTCCTCTTACAAAAGTAAGCAAGCAAATCTTTTCTCTACTGTGGGCACCTTCACTTCTTCAAGGCAGTGAACTCACCAGGAATTTAGTCAAGAGCAGGAGCCTGCTTAGCTGTGAAATGTGAGCCTCCAGGTGACCTTGCTCAGCAACACTCTCTTGTCATCCCATTTTGCACTCCCACGCTTTGCTCAGCAGTAGTAGGAACAAAGAGCAACGTAGAGGCATGCACAGCCTGACTTCATAGATTACAGTAGTGTTATGGTAGTGCCTAGAGAAATCCAGCCTTGCATGTTTAGCTAGGCACTGCGTACAAAACTGAACATGCATGGCAGAGAGCAGCACTACATAAAACAGATTTGGGCTTTCAGGAGAATGGAAACTCCATCAGCTAACTAGCACTTTATGTAACTTTTAGCTAGATTATTCTTTCAATTAGGTAATAATTCTCTATTATGTATTCACTTCAGAGAACAGACAGGCTTATTTCAAAAATAAACCCCAACACCCAAATACTCAACAAAACACAAACCAACCCAGACAATAAATTCTGCATATTCTAGAAATTATTTGTCATTATTCTAGTTATTATTTCAGTACATTTCAAAGTATTTGCCTTGCAACCAGACACCCAGGCTATAACTGAAATAGAGAACTTGGCAGAGAACATATTTTTAAAATAATAAGACATTATTTGGAATAAATATTTGAAAATAAATAGGACTGACAGGAAGAGTAAATAAGAAGCTTTTTAGTATTGTTACTCCAAAACTGTATTCTACCAAGATACAAAATATTCAGTGACCTATTCTCCATCACTGTCAGATCACACCTGTCCTTGGATAGTGCTAGATTTTAAAAAGAAGAGGCACTTTGCCACAACCCACTTCAAAGGACTTACACTGTTTTTGCTATGGGAGTGCAGTCCTGAAGGTACTGAGCTTCAGTGAGCAGATCTTGAACATCCCAAGTCCCCAGAAGTCATGAGATCACTAATGAAGTCACAGATCGCTATTCAAACTGAGCCACTGAGTCTTCCTGGCAGGGTACTGGTTACTGGTGAGAGCCCTACCACATGTAGCTACCAGGAGGAGCTGGTCGGTGGTGCCTATGGTATATAGAGGTATGTGAGTATTGAGCACAGGCTGAAGGCAGAAAGCAAACATGAGGAGCAGCTTTGGTGAAAATAATGCCCATCTAGAACACAGCAACTTGTCTCATTTATGCAAAACTCTTCCTGCCTCCTAGAAGGAGTCTTTCTGTGCAAAGAAAGGAAGAACAGGCTCAATTATAGTCATATCAAATTATTGGCAAGTCCTTAAATGAACAGAAACTGACTCAAACCATTCTGTGATTCTGTGGTTCTGAGTAGAATTCTACTACTCCAATGTTTTTACCTTTATCTGAGATTAACAGGCATGCAAAGATCTTTGCTATGTTACAAATTCCAGTTAAAGCAAGCAGATCTTGTTTGGTTTGCTATAGATACAGTAATGTTTCAAAACCTAAAATCACACACCATGGAGATTCTGCATGCAAAAACATGCAACGGTGTGATATTAGAGTAGCTTTCCTACAAAGTCTTAGAGGCTTTTCAAGTGCTTTAAAAGCTCAGTCATGAGACCAGCACACTTTGATTAGCCCAGCAAAACACTATGGAAAAATGAGCAGCTTAAGCTTGTTATTATAATGCACAAAGTACATTCCACAGTACTAGTGACTGTTGTAATTCTGAAAATAAATATCTCCTGTACAATTAAAAAGTTTTATCTGTTGAGTCTAACACATTTGCAGACTGCAAAATTTGGAAAAACATCACTTTAACACTATTTTTGTCTGTTGCTGAAGAGGAGCATCATGCAGCAATACCCTTTAAAAAAACCAACAGAACAACAAAACCCAAGCAAGTACACACATGCAAAATTAAAAATGTTATCCAAGTAATTTACCAGGTTTAATTTGCACCACCCAAGACTATACGGGCTAAAACTAGTAGGAAATCTGTGAGAAACACATTAAAACAGGTTCGGAGAGTGAAAACACACTTCTGAAGATCAATTTTTGAACTCTTCAGTGGAGCTGCCAGCAGCATTGTCCAGTAACAGCAACACAACTTCAAATTCAATGTATTCATCTGCTTAGAAAAATCTGAACCTTCATTTCTCAGCCCACAAGCCCAAACCATATACAGCATCTGTCCATGTGCTCTCAGCTTCTGCTGTTGATACTCCTTCAGTTAGTACACAATACATAAATATTTACTGAGACAAAACCAAATCAAACAAACTTCCAGCCTGAAAGAAATTGACTCTATTGCCTGGTCTTACAGTCAATTTCCTTAGACATTCAAGTTCCTGTGGGAAAAATAGTGAGGCAGCAATCTTTTTGTGCTTACTTAGGTTTGAATATGCTTTGTTCAATTTTCCCCTCTTTCAGTTAGGTAAGAAAAGTTAAGATTTGTTCCAAATCAAAGTTTTCTGCCAGACTATTTTTCCCCCTCAGCAACTGACGTAAAAAAAAAAAAAAAAAGCAATTAAATCAGTTATTTCCAGGTACTTAATTGCAATTACAACTTGTAACCAACAGGATTCTCAAGAAGAAGAGGTATGAGGTACCCCGTTTGCTGCTATTGCCTAGAAACTAGATGGGAACTATTATGCCCACCAGCAAACTATACCGAGAAATCACAACAGAGCACATAAAACATCTGTCAGGTTGTTATTGGGAAATCTATTGACAGCTCATCAGTCAGGTAATACCAATACTGCCTCAAGGCTTGTAGTAATTCAGGAAACCCAGAGAGATCACCCTGAAACAGATGACACAGCAGATGAGAAACACTGAGTACAACGAGAGTTGATAGCATGATAACAGACTTCACCAGGGTATGAACCCCACCAAAAGATGAAGAGAAGCATCTGAGAGCTATATGAAGGGATGAAGCAGCACTCTCAAGGAGGTATTTGGCTGCACCAGCACCACCTCACAGCAAAACTACCACTCAGCAATGTAAAAAATGAATTTGGTGACAGAATTGTGACACCAGAGTGTACACTGCAGAGCTTTTTGTGTGTTACAAAATTATCTAATTTCACTTGTCAAACTATTTGTAAAGTCCAGTGTTCCTGTCTCACGCACATGCACAGACTCAGCATTTAGACAAAGGGATCTCATTTATACTCTGATTCTATGCTGTATGTTAAACCATATGCTGTCATTTCAGAGATCCCATATTGTGTGAAATTATCAACTCAGATAACTACAAATCATAGAATGGTTTGGGTTGGAAGGGACCTTAAAGCTGCTTCAGTTACGATGCCCTGCCATAGGCAGGGACACCTTCCACTAGACCAGATTGCTCCAAGCCCCATCCAACCTGACCTTGAACACTGCCAGGGATGGGGCAGCCACAGCTTCTCTGGGCAACCTGTGCCAGCACCTCACCACACTCAGAGTGAAGAATCTTTTCCTAATGTCTAACCTAAATGTATTTAATGTCTAATCAAATGTATTTATGCAGTTAGAACAAAAGCCATCTTACCTTCTTTGCACATGACTTGAACTCCTTAGCTGCTTTTTATTTCTTACCCTGAGAATTTTATCATTTTTCAAAATCTGAGATTAATGATCACTGTTCATCACAGTTGGTCGTTTTCTTCATCTGAATCTGCTGTTCCAAGGGAGTTTTTGGGATCTAAAGCTATGATGGCAGCTAGGAGATCCCCAACCATGGGGCCAGTGCTTCATCAGCCAACTCGGTGCTATACTTCCAACACCTGCAAGAATATGGTGCTCAACAGCATGAGAAAGACACTGGTGGCAGGGAGGGGGAGAATGGTAAGGCCAGCACAAACCCTGACATGCAGCTCCCAGGTGGGAGACAGTCCCTTGGCAATAGCTGGGAGCCAGCTGAGGACAGTCCAGCAGCATTGCTCAACTATTGAGAGCCTCTCCAGAGAGGCCACAGGATCAAGGATGGCAGAAAAGGTGCTTTGTAGTCACATACAGGGCACAGTTGAAGAATAATCCCACAGAATTTATGAGGTGTCCAAATTCATTCTGAGTTTAATGCTTATTGATTGTATTATACGTCTCTTACATGTTATCTGGTAGCACTTCATAAATGTTTTATGTAAAATAAATAATTCAAGAAAGACACAGCTTTCTTCAGTAAGGTTTATGACATCATGAGAGCTGTTTTTTGTTACTATTCTGACTGCAGTGATGAAAGAAAAACTGGGATCTAGACATTTCAAACGTGACCATTTTCTAAATCGGAGCTGCTTTTTGTGTGGCAACACCACTATGTTCAGGACTATATTAGATATACAATTCAACATAGTTCTGCCCCTTTCTGGTGCTGTTTTTAACATTTTTCCTCCCCTTTGACACTTGATCACAAAGCTATGTACTTTGAACAGGTTGCAGTTTGTTGTATTTTAGTGTTTTAGTCTTTATTTGCAGTTATTTATTCTCCTTTTGTTCTACTGTCTTCAGCAGCACTCGCACGATATCAAAGGGAGAAACTGGAAAATGAAAAAGCCACTTCCAACTTAACTGAACAAATTGGCATTTGGTGTTTTTAAACACATTTTTAGTCTACTGACATGACTAGAGTCAACCAATCATAATGGTTAAAATGTGATTTGCAAACGGTTTCTAATGTAACTTCCTTATGTATACTCCCTGAAGCACCTTCCAGACAATTCTTGTGGAGCACACTACAAGACCAAGAGTTTACCTACATGATATCTTTTACAGTGGTGTCTCAGTGCCAGTGGACTCTGTGTCAGCACATTAACAGGTACACTCATCACTGAAAGGGAGTCAATAGATTCTAAAACATAAATTCTTCCATTTAGAATGTTTCTTGACTTTACAGCGCTGTTGCAGCATACTGTAAGTTACATGAAATGAATAAATACTGCTTGGAGTACCACACACAGAGACAGTGTCAAGCAAATTTTGCTCCAAATCATGATGAAGTCAGAATACTGCTCACTGCAAAACAAGGAAAGGAACTAGGAGTCAGAGCATTTTACTTCATTATTTTTGTCCAGAAGGATTTTTCTTACGGCATTTTTTCACTGGTCTTAAAATCTATCAAAGACAGAGTAGAAATCCAAGGATAACTCCTCTTTCTGGAAACGTAGTAAGCACATGGTCCAACATCACCCTTACCATCACTCCAGGAAATCATCACAGTGCTTTATAACAGAAGCTTGCTGGACTACAGATTAGCTCAAACCTCACAAGCAGCAAGTAAATAAAATGGGTGCTTCTACTCACTTTGCAGTGAAAATATTGTCACATGCCATTCACCATCTTTCACTACCCTACTCACTACTTCAGATTGTTTCTTAGCTTTGACTCAGCCAGACCTGTTTTAGAAATGTTAAAAGTGCTAAAAATGCTAGGTAGCTATTTTTTTGAATGAAAAAAAGAATTCAAAAAGGGCCATTGTTTCGGAGAATAATGAAAGTCATTAGCATCTCTTTGACCATTATTATTTAACAATCCCACAATTTTGGTTTTACACATTCATACATTATATCTTTGTCATATTCTTAAGAAGTGTCACAGTCTGAGGGCAGCTAAAAAACAAACCTTGACAAAGACTAAAGCAGATTTAATAGACAGTTGAAAAGCATGATGGATCTTTACTGCAGCTGATAGTCACACACATCAGTACTGAAACAAAGACAATTCCAAGCCACTGTGCAGGTGTATAAGAATCTTCTCATCTCATGTACATCCAAAGAGATTACAGCTGGCAGTAGTAGGAAAGAGATCCTTCTGTCAGAGTACAAGGTGTCTTTCTGAAGGATTTCTGCTAATGCCTGGAGAGATTACAGAACCTGGAGGAATAGTTATGATCAGTGTTTAATCTTCTGAATATATATAAGCCTTTCTCCCCTGCAACTTGCAAGTTGTTCTTATCCATTCAGAACTTGAACATAATTATCCTATGTGCAGTGGTAGAGACAAATGGTACCAACCAATACCAATGAAGTGGCACAAATAGTTGCATTCAGCACCAAAACTACAAAATATAGTATTATATCAAAGCTGTTATTACTTCTCCTGGTAGAATTCAAATAAAAAATAAAAAATGCCAACCAGGTTATTTTTCAGCCTTAATTCATTGCCTCCTGATGCTTTACTGTAGGTTCACATCTGGGGTCTCTGATCTGCCTCTAGACAAGATGTGGACTATTTATTTATTTATTTATTTATTAGACTGGAAATGTCATTTTCCAAGCTGCCATTAACACTTAGAAATCAAGGAATTGAAGGCTAGAAATATATGTAAACATTAGGAAATAGCTGTTGTGAAATGCTTCACTCTCACTGACTCCAAATGTGCATGGGCCATGGGAAAGAGAAATAAAAACCCTGGAACACAACAACAGCTTTGTAGAGCACAGCTTCTTCCTGACTCATTTGAGCAGAAGTCAATGTACACAGTTAGTTCAGGTCACCTGACCATGCTGCCTTCTATATGCCAATAAGCAATGACCCCACAGCGGGCTGCGTCATTCTGTAGATGGCCATATGCAAACAGCCAGGTAACTGCTGACTACAGTGTGTAGCAAGCTAACCCTGTTCTCCTACCTCCTATATTCAGTCTAGGTCAATGATCAAGATTTTCAACAAACAAAACATCAATACTATCACCAGGACACATCTGCTACTTCTTTCCATGGCTCAGTCCATTGTCTATAGCAACTGCAAAGCACTTTATGCAGCTTATAAATGAAAGTGTTTACATCTAAAACAAATTTGCAAAAGTTATTTTTTTATTTAGACCCTAACTTTGATAGTTTTTGCTTCCTCTGAATTTGTTACCATGAGGTTCTCAAGGGCCATGAAGGCAGTTTAGTTAGCCACAAGAATAAGCAAAAGCAGGGGCTTTGATTGTTTGTTGAAGGAGAACTTGCAGCATTAATGTTTTATGTAGGAATCAATAAAGCTTTTTACAGGCACAAGGTTTCTCACTCAAACTTCACTGAAAATATTTAATATGTTTTAATGCAAAAATAATATCCTTTTTTACTTACCTTAACAGCAAAGCCCTACTAAAAAAATGTGTTTGCTGTTAGTAATAAGACAAAGCACACTAAAAGCCTCTCCTGAGAGAAAGATACTTCATGCCAGTCTTCATGCAGACAGAGCAGATCCTATGAAGGGTTTATAATCTAAACACATAAGGTACAGAAAGAGTTAAAAAGGTGTGATGATTTATTAATGCTAAGTTTTGAATACATGTGTCACCGCATGAACAAGCAGCCTCTACATTTTTCACAACCATTTATATCTACCTAGCTATAAAATGCAGAAAGGTAATACACAATTAGAACATCAATGCTTTAAGATAGTTCTCCATTGGTATAAGAAACTACCATGAAGAACAGCGCAGAATCAGGCCTTCTGCATGACATAATTTTATATTGATTGGTAGAGTTTCACCTTGTGTATTTGCTTTTTCATTTGTTTTATGTCTTAAATGGCAACATTTCTCTACAACTTGCATTCAGACACAATTTGGCATGTTCAATGAACTCACAGATCCCATCTCCTTTCTCTGAATACTGAGGTAGTTTTGATGCGCCCTCGTGATAGCAAAGGGTTAAAAACTTTTCTTATGTTCCTACTGGGCTGTAAAAGAAACTGCTGAAGCTGATCAATGACCACTGTTAAGACCTGGAAACCAATTATAAACCTGAAATTTGTGATGAACAAAGCTCTGAAACACTAGGATGAAAACTACTGAATTAGTCCAGTTCATTAAAATCATTAATAGTCATGAAATGAAAACCACCAGAGTCCAAAAAGACTTAATGCCCTATCCATATTAATTAGATGGGAGCAAATCTGAACTGAAAAGCAGCACATGCTTTGTAGAATTAGCAATTGCTCTCTACAGACTACACAGATCTCTATTAAAATTCAGTTTAATTAAAATTGATCACGTTAAGAAACTGATGTGGTTAATTAACTGAATTCATGGACTTCTTTTCATACATTTCACAAATGCATTGTACACTGCTTTCCTGAGTGACAGCTTATGTTGCAGTGAAAATCTTGATTTCACAGGTTAATGCTGCATGTTCCATGAGGCCTAAAGTTCCTGTGTACCCCCAGGAAACCCCAGCAGATCAGGGAAAACAACAGGCTTTAGAAGCTATCCAAATCTACCACTAGAAACCAGGACACACAAAATAACAGGGCTTGGCTAAGGGCTTAGTCCTAGAGCTGCCCAGGAACACAGAGTTGGCACAGGCTTCAGTGGTCTATAGGGTGATTCTGGGAGGGTCAGCAACCCAGTACCTCCAAGAGTTCTCAGTACCATTTTCTAAACAATGAAGTAAGCATTTCCAGAGTTGTAAAGTGGATTTGGACAGTGTTAGGTTAATGGTTGGATTTGATCTCTTAAGGGAATTTTCCAAACTAAATGATTCCATGATAAACCACTAGTGCCCTATCAGCTTCAGGAGAAAGGCTGAATTACATCTAATCAAGATTCATTCTTATCATATCACTCTTTGAAAGGACAAGGCATTATGAATTGTGCAATTCTATTTTTGGTAGGAGGATTTCCAGATTTTCTTTTCCATGCCCTATTCATTGGCATGGTTTAGCCTACAGAAGCAATTTACTTATGAAGTACAGCTGCAAATTCTTATCTTTTAGAACATCACTTATAAAATATCAGCAAATGGTCCAGATATTGCCCCTTAACAACATGCTGTACAAGAGGACATAAATGTAGATACTTTTTGAAAGAAAGGGGATGGATGAACATCAGTAATGATGCAGCATAGAGGTTTATGCTACAACATCTAGATTATAATCTGAACTGCTACCCCAGTTGTTTCCTGACTTTGCAGGAAGCAGAGTGACACCTGAAATCTCAAAGACTCATAAGCAATCATACTTCTGGATACAGCTCAAGGGAGACTTCAAAGATAGAACCCAAAATTTTTGGAGCAAAACTGTGGCCACCCAACCGCTGAAGGAGAGTGGACCTAAATTCGGAAAATGGCATAAAATCTAGATGGAGGTTAAAATAATTACCAAGGGATTATAATATAACAAATACATAGCAAAGATCAACAGTGGAAAGTGTCCCTGCCTGTGGCGCAGGGTTGGAACTAGATGATCTTTAAGGTCCCTTCCAACCCTAACCCATTCTGTGATTCTATATGAATTTTACATACTTTTGATTTATATTCAAATCTCTATGAATAAAGGCACTGAACTTTGTATAACCACTTTATATAATCTTGTTCTTCATTACTTCTGACCACTGTGTAATGCTAAAATGTTATTTTCTTCTCTGAATACATTTTGCTAGTTGAAGATTAGCATTCAGTGATAATGCTGCACTTTACAGACAGAAGTTGCATATAGGCTGCAAATGCATGTGGATGGACACACGTATGCTCTTATCTATAGGTGTTTATATAAAACCAACTTCATTCAACTCCAGCACTGTTTTGTTTTTAAGAGAAGAAAAGAAAAATCTGACCAGGATAAAAGATACACAACTGAATCTAAATTCCCTCATGGCCAAACCCTTGTTAATGTCTTGGCCTGTTTCAGTAAAATGATCAAGGTTCAAGTAATGTAAAACACACACATTCAATCGTTTTCCTTTTCCCTAAAGGCAAATACTTTCTTATCATGGTGAAACAGGAGTTGTGTGCTGATGCATTAGAGAGTGAAAGTTCTTTTAAGCTGCATCAGAAAATTGAATACTTACTGCAACCTATCATCTGGAGCTGCAGAGTGAAACAAAAGCATAAGTAAACAAACACAGGAGGTTCACTCAGCATTATCTAGTATTGCATAAGCCTAAACAGCTGCCTTACAAATTGTGAATACACAAGCAAAGACCCAAAATCAAATAGAAGAATTTAACTCCAGGAAAAAAAAATTACTTCGATTCATATTTAAATCAGGATTTCATAGTCAGTAGTTAAAATACAATCAATGGAATGGAGATGGTCTTGCTATGCTTGCCTTGGAAGAGGGGTTATTTTAGGGCAGCATTGTCACAAGGAACCACAAAGAGGGCAAAGCCATAAACACAGCCGGTGTGCACTCTTTACTCGAGCAGCATCTATTTATAAACCTCTTTTTATAATAAAAAGGGAATAGTAATATTTTGAAAAACTGAATGCCAGTACCAGTACAACTAGGTAAAATGTAACAGAATAAGAGAAACCATACGGTAACTGAAGCAGGTTCTGCACTGTTAAAAAAATATCTTAGAAAATGATACCCTAAGTCAACTTACTCATCTTTCTTAGGGAGTCCTACATCAGATCATATGTTTCTGAGAGGGGCTTCAAAATTTTCCAGGCTACCAAGTCAGACTGCATCTCTTCCCTGCACAAGAGAAGAATGAATGGGAGTTCTCCCTTTCAAAGAGAAGGTCAGGGAAGCTGACAGGAGTCATGAGAGGTGACAGAAAATTAACTAGAAATGTATAAGGATGAAATTAATCCTTTACAGGATGAGGCCAGACCCTAAATTCTGAGTGACTTCCCAGGCACCCGCTGCCTCAGGTTCAGTGTTTTCTGGAGCCCTCTTGGCCCAGTCTCTTTCATACCCTGTTTCCTGGAGCTGCAACTCCTAAAGCTCGCAGCTGCCACTCAAAAGTCTTCCCACACACAGAGTAACACATGCTGATTTCCAAAAGGGCAATAGGAAGCCCTTCCCCAATCATCTATACAATCCATCCTTTCCCTATCATCTCCTCCCAAAGAAAGGCAAACTCCAAGAAAGAAGATCCAGTTATATAAAGAGTCATCCCTCCACTACTCTCCTACCAATGCCATACTCTTACTGCTAACAGTTTAAATACAAGCATTAGATCCATTTCAGCAGTGGATGACAAAACCTCCTATCAGTGATTTAGAATGAAAGATGGCATCAAACAATAAGAGGGAGCAATTTTCCCTAGTAACTAAAAAAACCCCAGTTTAAATTCAGATCGTACATTCCAGTAGCCTCAGTTCCATAAATGAAGAATTACTGTTTATTCAGACCTTTTTAGCACAACCTTAGCCTACAAGTACTTTTTTGGTAATTATTTGCATAGTAGAAGTTTTATGTAAAGTTTCAGGGGAAAGAGGAACAGGGCTCATGAAACAATTCCATGCCATGAACAGACAGATAACTTCCAGCAAGTCAGATTTCATAACAAATACTTCTGAAGGAAATTATACTCAACAAAACTAAATGACACTTAACACTGAGAACAAATCTTCACTTATTTTATAAGCACACAAAGCCACTATAACTCTATTTAGTTAGTGACTTAGTCTTAACTTACACGTGAAACTGACAAAAGGAAACAGAAAACCCTTGATCTA
This sequence comes from Bolborhynchus lineola, assembly GCA_025448015.1. NCBI lineage: Eukaryota > Metazoa > Chordata > Aves > Psittaciformes > Psittacidae > Bolborhynchus > Bolborhynchus lineola. The sequence goes on from JAOEHX010022681.1 coordinate 14,285, forward strand.
CATTGTAAAGACAGCATATGCAGAGCCTAGTTCAAACAAAATAAGAGGACCAAAAAAAAAAAAAAAAGAAAACCCAAATAAAACCCAATACCAATTTCTTTCACAGTTAAAAGCAGGAAACATCAGAACCCAAAGACGTGTTTACCAAAAGGCTGGTTTAAAATCGGTAATTGAGAACTATTATAGTCCTTTGTGTTGTTGACATCAGTCTATTTTATGTGACTTTTCTATGCCTTATAAACAAAGTATATAAATTCAATAAGTCCTCATCTGGGCTTCTAAATACATCTTGGGCCCACTACCTGCAACAGTAGGTACACAATGCAGACTTTGGCTGGTAGGAGATGATGCAAATAATTTATATGAACATGTGGAAAATGGAGGCCCTGCCAGAAAAAAGTTACCGCTGGATCTCACTTCCAAAGTCTGTCCCAATACATTAAAGGGAAATTGGACACTGCAGAAATTCTCACAGCTCACTTTGGGGAAAAAACAGACAATATTAATTCTCCATAAAGCAGTACTAAAGCTACGCTAGGGTACAGTTTAGCCCAATTTCTTATCAACTTATTAGCACCAAATCAATGAATATATAAAAAAATCTGTGTCTCATTCTTTCCTATGCACAGGTTTAAAGGCTTCATGGACTAGCAAGGATTGTTTCATAATTTCTTGAAGAATTCCTGAGTAGGTAAGGTGAAGTAACAGCCGCATCCAAGATGTACAGCTAATACATGCTTCTCACTAGTTTCTATTTCAAAACTTTGTTTTATTTCCATAATGATTATACAATTTCCACAATATTTTTTTATATTATTGAGTACCTAAAAGAAGTGCTATGTTCATATATGTGACATTAACTACTTTCTGAAAGTTCAGGCTCATTAGAACTTTTCAAGGGAATGTTTACCTTGGCTGTCATCTTCTAAATTGAGGAAATTCTCAGCAGTGTCTGATAGACTTGTCAGTGCCCTGTGTTTCGTCATTTTCCTCAGTGTGATCTTTCATCTGACAAAAACTGTCAAAATTTAAAATGCTTGAAGTGGAAATGGTCAAACTAAAATTTCAGGATAAGGAATTAGTAACTGGATTTTATATGAGAAAAGCTTGCACCCCATAAAATTGCATTTGAATGAAAAACCTCTCTTCTTGCAGCTTGGGAAGGTAATGCTTACGTTGGAGGTACAAAGTACATAGATGCTCATTGCAACTTATGTACCTTGTCATACTGTGCTAAAAGCATAATTATTGTATCTAGCTAAACACACAAAAAATTGTTGTTGGTAAAACATAGGAACTATTCCTTCAGTGAGATTAAAACCTACATCTTGCTGCTCAATGGAAAAACAATGGTTAAAAAATTACAAATGAAAGCACCTAGAATGAGATAGAGAATGCTGGGCAGGAAGGAAGACAATACATACAAAGTGCCCACCCTCAGTAAGTTTAGTTACAGTTCATCATATCATACCAGAGCCCCTGTTTCAATAATCTATTCTTGTGCTATGCATGGAACAAGGAGCTTTGAAGCAACCTCTTGCGTTAATTTTGCATGAAAACACCATCTGCCATAAACAGCTATCTAGGCTATGGATCTGTTATAGCCTAGATATGGTCAACATGATATTGAAAGGTCAAAGAGTGGTCTAATTACATGCTTTAGTACTTAGAGGCTGTGGTTGCTGGAGCGTAAACATAATCATTCAGGCCAAACAAGATCCATTTATAATTTTAATTATCAGTGAATCAGACTTCTCTTGAAGAGTTGTTCCATGTAAAAGAATTATATGACTGTTGCTCAAAGTAACTGTCTTGTTTGTCTCTAAAATAACCCCTTGATATACTCTCAATAATTCCCTGTTGATATTCTTAGAATCCACCTATCTTCTCAAACAGTGCATATTATCTTATTTGAAGTGTTGTATAACTGCATACAAAAAAAAACAAACCCCTTGTGTTACAACAGTATGATCTCTTGCAACAGAGTTTTCAAAAATCCAGAATCCCAAACCTGAGGAATATTAGACTAGGGCTGACCATACAATTCCATTCATTCCCTTGTGTGCAATGATGCAACATGAACAAAGCAGACTGTAAAGATATATTAACAGGTTTCTTGCCTCATTCATTGCACACAGTAGAGGATTTCTGGGGAGATGAACTGAGCTATAGCTAAAGGAACACCCACCTGGGCTGTTAATGGAAAAAAAAGAAAAAGAAAACAAATATATTTTGAAAGAGACCCTCAGATCTCTAATTCCTCAATTTTCTTTTCGTCAGTCTTGACTTCAATCATGAGGTTTGATTTACAGAAGTGTGAATACAGCTCTACAAATAGAGCATGTTCAAAAGTGAACTCAATGCAGGCTGAGCTTTCCGTATGTGAAGTGCTTGTTGCCACTAAGTATTCCAAAGTGGATGCCCTTGACATATTGCATTCAGTATTCAAAAGATCAGTGCAGAGCCCAATTTGTTCTTCAGCTAACATCAATGTTCCAATACCTGTCAATTTGTTTTGTGTAATTAAGAGTTCAGGAAAGGGTGATCTGCACTTTCTTTACATGGTATTTTGTGCGCACTGCCTTATTTACACAATGAGCATAGTAACAGTCACCCACTTTTCTGCTGGACATCTGAAGATCTGTGAAGAGACATGTCTCCCAGCCTCTGTCACAGGGATGGCTGGACTCTCACCCCTCCAGCAATCTCTGCTGGGTGACTATGGGAATGAAGCCTTGCCAGATCAGCTTCCTGGTGAGCATCCAGCTGTAGTGTCAGCCCAATTGCCCTCTCTAAGCCCAACTGCCCTCATCACCTGCCCTTTGCCAGGTTTCTGATATAGCTTGTTTGCACTTCAGACAGCATATTCTGCACAGGGTGTACCTTCTTCTATTTGATGATCTGGTCGCTGACTGCTTAGAGGGCTTCCTTTTCCCAAAGAGTCTCAAGGGTCCCCTTACAGCCTTAACTGGAAAAAGACAATATTCTACAGCTCAGCAAGTAACATATGCTCGTATTCAACTGACATGAACTTGAAGGGGATCATTCACACACTTAAAAGTTAAGAAAGCAACAAGTATTTTGCTGGACCTGGCCACTAAGAGAAACACCCTCTACAGCTCAGCTAAAATGGCTTCATGTCTACCGAATTGATACCCATTAAATGTTCTGCAACCACTGAACTCAGCAATTACACCACTACCACCAAATTGGAGTAACCTACACTGTAAATACACTGTGGACTAGGGTATGCTCAGACATGCAGAAGTGATTAATCCCAGTCATCCCCTCACCAGATCAGTTGACCTACAGTACTTTGCTCCCTTCTTGCTCAAAAAACCCATCTCCTTCCAGAGGAAAGAGACAGCAGTGAGAGACGATGGAGACTCAGACCAGGTATGACTGGTAGTTTGCATGCACAGCCAACACTAGTGCCAGAAAGTGCTACTTAATATACTCGCCTTGCAGTGTAGACACCATCATAATGACTGCTATTCTAAGCGCTATGTATACATAGTCTGTTAGCAAAATAGGCTTTCCACAGTAATAAATATTTAGGATTACAATTTATGTCTCAGGGGAAAATCTCTCACATACAGACATTCAGTACTGTATTGAATTTGCAAACCAAAAAAGGAATGCTCAACACATTTGATCAAGTTTAGTACTACACTGTATACTGCCATTGCCACCAGCCATCTTACACATGCAAAGAGTACACAGATTGCTCCCATACTTCTAAATGGCTTGATAGAAAAAAATCAGATAGCTATATAGTCAAAGCAGCTGAAGTAAAATGTAGAACTAGAATCAAAGTTACTTATTAAACAGAAAAAGGTAATAAATTGGATCGTTTGCTTCCATATTTATGCTTTCAATAATTAATCAAACCCATTTCCACTTGTAATTTTACAATTTTTCTTTTCTTTTGACCTTTAATAAAATGTTTCAATTGATCAGTGTAATAAAAATGTGAATTATATGAGCTGGCACAAAGAAAGACCATTGAGTAATCTGTGTTCCAGATATCATAAGGAAAATGTCTGTGATTATAGATGAGCTAAAAGATATCTTGAAAAAATCCACATGCATTTTTCACTTAAGAATTCAATACAGAACAAGCTTTTAAAAAACCTCAAACATGAATGACCAAAATAAAGGGTTTATGGGACAGTAGCTGTCATAGAGTTTATGTACAAAAACTGTTTGCTTAATAATACAGGGTTTTTTTTTAAGCACAAATAGGAATATATTCTCATCTGCCAGAGGTTTATTTCAACTGTATTCCAAACACCAAATTGTTTCATTACACAAGCACTTAAAATTATTCTTTGGGTTTTCTAAACACCAGTGCAGTACTACGTCAGCAAGAATGTAATCAAAGCAAGCAGACTGCTGAGCCTGCCGAGCCTGCCAATCAGCAATATTATTTGTTTCAATAGCT
>JAOEHX010022682.1:0-15992 GCA_025448015.1 Bolborhynchus lineola
GGTTTAGTGTGAGGTGTCCCTGCCCATGGCAGGGGGGTTGGAAGTGGATGATCTTAAGGTCCTTTCCAACCCTAACTATTCTATGATTCTATGAAAAGGGCATCATCTCGGTTTTAATAGGGCATTACTATAAGATTGCTGGAATGAAGTGGAAGATATAAATGAAGAAGAAAATCTATTAATTACCAGGTGCTGAGGAATTGAAAATCTCATTTTCCCCTCAAATGAAGGGTTTGATTTAATCTGCTTTGTTTTCCTCAAGCTTTCACATGCAGGTGAGTTCATTTCCACAGATTAAGCAAATTCGGTGCACGAACGATTGCTGGTAATGGAAGCTGCCAATCTTTGTTTCTCCTTAGGTGAGATTGTTAAGCAAGTGCTGAGAAACTTTCCATCCCTCAGGGTTTTCTCCACACACACAAATATTTCCTCTATTTGTTTCTATTCCCTGATGTATTGCATTCTCCAAAACTAAGTTGCGAAGTAACGAATCTCTGTTCTCAGTAGCATACATAAGCATTGCTCTATGCTACTTTGTTGGGGTTTGTTGGGGGTTTTAAAGCAGCTTTTGGCTAGACGACTTTTTATTTCTTAGTGTTACACCTTCACCAGCTATAAATCAAATACATTTTCTGATCCTGATGAAGCTATGCAGATTTACAGCAGGTAGTTATGACACATTTCCCCACCCCCCCATCACACTCCGGAAGCTGGCACTCCTCCCTCCACCACTGGATATTTGGAATCTTTGTCAAATGAATTTGAGATTGAAAAGACTGGCCATATCTTGGAGAAATACAACTATACATCCCCGGCAGCAGTACCCACAAGAGCTGGCTCCTCAGTACTGTGCTGATGCAAATCACATCAGAAACACGTACAGGGCCATACTCTGTTATATGAATCAGAACAGTGAGATGATGCTCACTCTCACACAAAAGATGGGCCATTGTCAGCCTGTAGTAAACTTTCTTCGGGGCTGAGTGTGAGATCTGCAGACACCTTATGCAGGTGTGAATTTCATGTTGTCCACCTGGCCATGTGTAAAAGAACAGTTTTTATTTCTGTAGCTGGGGAAAGTCACTTTCTTAGTGGCTCAGCAAAGCAGGTACACTGTGAACATCCCTAAGAGGTTTTACACAGAGCTTTGCTATAGCTCCTGACCACTGTCTGTCTCTGTGAAGCACAACCCGCATAGACCACTTCCTGGTGTACTCTTTTGAAATGGACAAAGTACTTCAGGAAAAAAGAACCTTTCCTGGGGCAAAACCTCACTGTTCATTTCTCTGGCCAAGTGGTAGGACTTCTGGTAGTAGAAATGCAAAGAAAACAGCTTATGAAAGGCACAGCTTTTGATATTTCCAAGTAATAAAACTACAGCATTGTCCAGAATCTCTTGACATCTTCCTTAATTACTTAGCAGCTTTGTTAAATGTGACAATGAGCGTCAGGTGAGATAGTTAGCATGACTCCATAGACTTGGCCTTCCAAACTAATCATTGCCTAATGCCCCAAGTCCAAGAGCATGTACATCTCCCATCTGGGCTGAGTTATGTAGCTTCACCGGGGCTTTACTTAAAGAGAGCAGTGGGATACAGCACTGAACACATGGAGCCCAAGCTCCGTGCTAATAGCAGGTCACTGACACTCCCAGTCAGCCCAAGAGCCGCTGCTGAGGATAAGGCCCCTGGACAGTTCAATTAGAAACTGTTGTTATCTGAGGAACTGAGACAAGCCACAGGTTTCAACTCAATCATTTGGAATAAGTGGCAGTTTGAAAACTCGAGTGATGAAGACAATGCTGGCAAGGGTTAACTAAGCTGTATTTTCATATTCTACCCTGCAGATTGTCAACCCAGCAATGAATGCCCCTGAAAATGCACACTTCATATTCCTTTAGGGCAGTGTTTCTACAAATCCTTGCCAGCTGCTTTCCCTCTTTCTCACACAGACAACAATGACCTTTACTTACTGTGCTAAGCTTTCTGAGGTACTTACAGAGATGTTGATTATTTTGTCGAACAGGAACACCTGCGGTCCAACGAAATCAAACACAAAGTACTGTGGAGAAAAGGGACAGTAGATCAGCATTGTCCTTGTGCTGGTAGACAGCACAGTCAGCAGCATGGTTTAGATTTTGGGGTTACTGCACAAAGCCCCAGTGGGACACTTGGCATACTGAGGAGGAAGTGATGGACACTGCAAAACCCCTTCCTTGCTCCCTGGATTGTGTCTGCCATGGCACAGATCTGTTTTCTGCTCTCCTCCTTGCATGGCTGCACAGCACTGCCTTTCACAAATGCCTGTGGCCCTCATGCTGCATCTGAGAGTATTGCCAAAAGGCACAGGAGGCAGAAGAAAACACAAAGGTTGGTTTGAGCAACTGCATTGGTCTCATTTATCACCAGCTGGGACCAACACATGTTAAGGAAAGACTGAAACAATGAAATGGTAGAAAAAAAGAGGTCAGGGGAGGGGGGTGGGGTGTGAGAAGTTTAGACAAAGCTCCCAAATGGACCAATTGAAAAAATGCAGAGGCAGCGGCAGTAGGACAGGATGCAGTGCAGTGTGCTGGGAAGGGGATGAACAGTGCTTGAGAAGAGAAAGAGCAAATAAAGCTAAACCCAAGGGAGCTATTACTGGTTCTTGGTCGAGCTCAAAATTCAAACAGCTCCTGGATGGACCTCCCTGCTCAGACACTAAGGTACCACAAACTTAGCTCATTGCATTTTGAGCTACCAAGTGGTGGAGGCCATCCAGAGCTACTGAAGAAAGTGCCTTCTCCAAAAGAAAGCACCTACCTCATTGTAGAAAGGGGCATTTGTGCCTTCCTTTACTGTTGTTTGCTTCTTCTCATCACCTATCTCGATGATCACCACAGGGTCAATGTTCTCACCCACCAGCTGCCTGGCCTCGATGATGGTGATGGCAATCTGTGGGGCACAAGAGCACATGCTGGGGCTCAGGTCCATCCTGCCTGGGGATGTCATGGGCACATAAGGGCCATCACCCTGCTCACCTGGTAGTTCTGGGATTTCATCTCCTCTTCATGAATTCTGGCCATCAGCTTTGCCCTGTTTAAATGACAAAACAGGTCATTAGGCACTTCTAGGCAAGAGCTGGTACTTGGACATGTGTTGGTAGGACCTTTCTCCATTAAGCAAGCCTTGTTTATGGCAGGTAGCTTTGCTGGGAAATGTTACACTTGGTTTCATCAGGAGAGATCATCTCTGTCTTTCTTCTATACTTGGTAATAAGAAAATATTTTGCATCCACAGACCAGTGCAGGCACCTGCCATGCATGGGAAGGATTTCACTTGCTGATCCTATTAAACTAGACTCTATTCCTTCCCTGTATGAAAAGAACAACTACACAAGCTCTTGGGTATAGAGATTGCTGTCCCCTTTGGCTCATTTTCATTAACAGAGTTCATTAGCACAGTTGAGGAACTCCCAGCATCCATTTCAATCTCCCCCTGCACTGGATAGCATATGGTGATAATCTGTCTTGAACCAATTCTACTTTGCTGGCAAGTACATCCCACTCTGTCATGTGAGAGAGCAGGAGTGAAGAGAACACTGCTGTCAGCAAATGGATTTTCTGTCAGCAGATGTATTATCCTAAGGCAATGTCATCCCTAAGAAGGATGAAAATGGTATTTAGGAGGATGCTAGGTAAGGTACACAAGGGATCACCTTTTCCTCTTTGGGCTTAGGGATCCAAAAACATTGGACAATGCATCACTGTTCATTAGGTCTTCCTCTCCTTCTTCTTGTCTTCCGAGAGTGCCATGTTGAAGACTCGCACTTTCATCATGATCTCCTGATGAAGAAACCATCAAGAAATCAAAGCCACCTCTGATTTCTACAAGGAAAAAGCTAACTTGAAGCACAGAAGTGAATTTGTCAACATGAACTGAAGATTAAATTATTTGGATATCACAGATAGTGATACAGTACCAGTTTGTATTGTGTAGCAGTTATTTCTGCCCTAGAAGCTGACAAGTTGTACCTGCAACAGTAAAGATAAATTGCCCAACAATACCCTATGGTAACCTTGCATCAAATGAAAAGAAATACATACGAGTGCATTTTCTGCAAGTGTTTTATGGCACTGTGCTCCCACTACAAAACTAAACTAAGGGTTGTGGTGTTTCCTTGTCTCTTTGTGAAGGTATGGTTACTTGAGAGGTGTTTGGAAACTGGTGATGGTAGCAAAGGACCATCCATGTACAGTAAATCTCATTTGGACAACTCTTACCAGGTGTGAACGTTCCTTTTCAGCTGGCTTCCACAAGCCCCTACCTGAGGAAAACCACCAGACAGGTACAGACAGACACACCTTTGCTTGTGTTGCATGGCAGCCAGGCATGAACCAGCTCCATGAAGGTCATTCCACAAGCAATCTCATACAACATATATGCTCCTCAACTGCCCCTCTGGCTCTTGTCCATCCTCACTGGAACATAGGGAAGGTGAATTCGTCTCTCTACCCATGTAGGCATCACATAACTTTCAGCCCTTGAGGCAAAGGCATCTGCCTATAGTTCTGCATGTGTAGGATCAAGTTCTCATGACTACCCTCAATATCCTGTTTACTCTAGTGCATGCTGTTTGGTTATGGGCTTGTAGTAGTCTGCTTTGTTTGCTTTGAGGACAAATCAGATGAAAGTTCCCACCAGCTGCAGGACAGGCATCAGTGTGTGAGTTCCATGTTGTTTCTGTTGAGATGTAAACTCTCTGCCATGCTTTTTTCCCTTTACATCTCTATTTCCCTGACATTTTAGTATCTGAATTGCTATCCTTTTTTTCTCTCAGTAATCACATATATGTTTGTGCATAATTAACCAGCAGGAATTATTCCTTTTTATGTATCCAGGGACAGAAAATGCAAATGGTTCAGTGACAACATTCCCCTAACACACACTCTGCCCAATAGATCTCATAAGCCCAAATCCCAGTCAAGACAAGAGACAACTGGTGTTAGCTGTATTTTTGCTAGTCGCAAACATCAGCAGCAAAGACGCTAATAAAACAGATGAAGATACAGCAGAAGGATTCCAATTTATCCATTGATTCAAACAGAATCATATGAAATAAAGAGAGATCTGAATGTTTACGTGGAAAACTTGAAGCAAACTATAGTACAGTCTATCTTGTAGAACATGGTATATTTCATGGAGCAGAAGATTAATAAACTCCAACATATCTGTAATTAGTAAGAAGTTCAGTGGACTTTAGTTTCCTCTGTTCCAAAAGCCCAAACCTCTTGCTGTAAAGACCATTGCTCATAGCTAATAATGTTCATGGCACAAATACTTATTCCCGTTTCTGCCCAAGAATGAGTCAAGACACACATGGCTGGCTAATTACAACACAGTAATTCAAGGGCTGCACTAAACACATAATAGCTCACACTCTGAAAATCCATCACAGACTGCAAAATAAAACTACAAAAAGTAAAGATTTTGTTGTGGCCGAACTACCAGTTTTGGTGAACGGCAGTACTATGGTGATAGGAGGAGAATAACAGTGGAAGGATGTGCAGGAGATGTGTCCTTAGCTTCAAAAGTAATGGTCTGTTAGGGAAAGAAATAGGAGACTCTGCATGTCTTATGTATGTACCCACATTAATTAAAAATAAAATATAATTATTCAAGTTAAAAATTAAAATAAAATAGCTGCTCTACATTTAAGAGAATTGCTACTAAGTAAAGCAATGTCTCAGCTTTACTGAGACAGCCCATCCAGCCATCAGAGCATACTCAGGTTGTGTTCTTGTGTTTTCTAGAAACATCAGATCTTCAAGAGGAATTATACACATGTAATGATTTATCTCTAGAGAAGAATAAAAACCTTTCAAAAGCATGTAATATCTCTATGGTAAGAGTCAGACTGACATTTCTGCTTTACTTTGCCAAATACAGCGCTCTGAACTCACAGAATCTAAAGGTGTACTTAAGGAAACAGGTAATGAAAAAGAATTAGTTCTCTGTTTACTCCAGAGTGTCAAAGAGTTTGCTGCCCTTTTTATCAATCCTAAACCCTAAAACACAATTCAAATGAGTTCACATGTAATCAGATATAATATAATCCCCTACGTGCTCTTCCCAGTTGTAATATTGATTTATGAGGCCTTACCCAGTGCATCTTTGTTTGCAATAGTCAACCCTTTCTCGCCTTTCTTCTTCTTCTTCTTCAGCTTCATGCCAGCAAAGAGCCCCTTTCTGAAAAAGTAAAGCAAAGTGATCAGTGTATCTTCAAGCCCTTTTCTTCACTGAACTCTAACTAAACTCAAGAAACTGTTGTGAGGGAGCTTTGATTTCCAAGCAAAATCATTATATTCTGACTTTCCTTCTATTGAAAGCAAACAAGAGAAAACTTTGATCTTATATTTCATCCAATTTTGTTTATTCTGAACATTTGGCCATTTTTTTCAAACCAAGACAAGAGACAAAACCAGGATATCCGAGATAAGTTTTTAATCTAATGACTTCCCACACATAATTCTTATGCCTGTGACAAGACCAAAGATAAAAGTTTCTCATAAATTACAGATTCCAGATGAAAAGCAGTTTTCCAGTGAATTAAGATAAACAAAGAAGTGTTTGCATAAATTTACTTGGTGAGGATATCCATTGTATCAGTGGCACATACACTACAACAGCTTTTGCCATTTGTTTAGTTAGTTCGCACCCCTTTCCAACAACAAATCAATGAGCAGGCCTGAACAAGAGTTTCTCCTCAAGCTGTGCTCAAGCGGTGTTACAGAGATGCTTAAAGCCAGCATCAACTCCAGCTAGTGAGGGGCTTTTCTCCCTCATACTTCTTCCTATACTGAATTAGGGAATTGATCCATCTTAAAACTAGCCAATCCATTTAAAGCTTGGTGAGTTCATTTTCAGTTCGTGCCTGGCTAAAGTGGCTCTGTAGCTTCATTAGGGCTTCCTTACTCCTTCAACTCAACTCAATTTTAACCACAACTTTTTGCCAGGAACCTACCATAGTCATCCTGGAATGAGGTGTGTTTGTAGGGCAAGATACAGGCAAGCAAAGCACGGCCCCTGTCTGGTTGCCATCACAGATAAAACACGTCAAGACGCTCAGCAAGGACCAATGGTGCACCCCTGCTTCTTAGGAAACAGATGGCAAAACTCCCCATGGCCCCAAGGCAAGAGGCAGTACAGCTGATGAACTAAGATAAAGCACTTCTCCTAGTGCTTATAACACCAATGGCAATGTTACTGTTCAGGTCTGTGCTGGTTGTCCCTTTCCTAATTTACTCTTTTACCGGTCCTTCAGCTCTTCAGTAAGTAGGGAAAAAGAGCTGTTGTGCTTTGTGGAGTTCGTTTTAAAGAGGGAGGCAAAAGGAAATATCTCTACAAACATCATTCAGCTTTTTCCCCTCCACAAAGGGTCTCCTATTTTCTCCCATAGCCAAAAGACCTTCCTTAGTTGCCAGCCAGCCTCAACCCACCAAACTGTTTGCCTCCATGTCAGGATCTGTAAACACTGGTCCTGCACTAGGACACACACGCGGTTCTGACTTTTGCAAGCAGAAAACAAATCTGATTGCAAGATTAATTTTAACAGTCTTCGATCCACACCTGACCTACTGCTCCAACTCCTGCTTTGCCATACCCTGGAGTCGAGACAGGAGCTGATACACTGCAGAGAGGAAAGCTGTGGGAATAAGATGAGACTTCTCCCCTTTGCCCCTAAGCAGGGCTCAGAGCAGCATCCATTCTTAGCAATGTGGAACCAAAACACCATGCATCAGAGCTGTGCATGGAAGGCCCCTTTCCACCCAGGATTTTGCAGAACAGATGGGAAGCAGCCTGCAGTCCTGCAATTGCCTTCCTGAGAGATTAGAGTGGGTATTTTAGCACAGTTACATCCTTACACTTGGGGAGAGGACTGGCTGCTTTTGTTTATTTTCACTGTTTTCTTATCTTTCATCCCTTTACAAAGTGTGTGGCTTTAAGCCGTATGATTCATCATTCCAGAAGGGCTTGGGGAGCGTAAATCAAATCTCTGAGCACTGGAGTGTGCAGTTTAATTTTTCCAGGTTTCTGAAGGTTTTAAAGGCTTGAACCAACGTTTAATAATGACCCTTGCAGTCAGCACATCTTTTCTTGCTGCCAATCAATGTCTGGTGAAACAGCCACAGTAACAGAGGAAACATACACAAAAGGTCTCCCTTAATGGTAAACTGGACAGTGCTTGGAATAGGAGTGGGCAATAATGTCTCTGAGTGCCTAAACTAAAAACAAAACCAGAGTTAACTAATTAACTAAATAAAAAAGACAAGAAATCAGTAGAACCAAACAGAGCTTGAGAGGCTCTTTTCATTAAATAAAAGCCTGTGGACTTTTCATTCAAGTTAATGAGACCAACCTGATTAATATCAGAAATCCAGATTCACTGCAGATGAATCACTTGGCTTTATTTGAGGATGAAAATGTAAATCCCATTGTTGAAGACCTTACTTGCTTGCTGAAATCAACGTAGTTCTGATTTCATATTATATAGCAGCAAAATAAGGGGCTCTGTTTGCAGACTAATTGGTCCCTTTCATTTTGAAATGTCAAGCCGAACATTTCAGCATATCTGAAACCTTTCATTTTTAAATGTTGCAATTACCTCTTTTTATATTTTGAAAATATACTTTCCCCTCATTTTGGGAGCTGAAACATTCATTAAATCCCACATGAATTTTCACTTTTGTTAGTATGCTGCTTTGTGTTATTTTCCTAATTATTGGTCACATTGGTTCAAGAGGACCTCTTTGTGGGCATGATTTCATACCACAGTTTTTCCAAGGAAACAAATAAGCAGCATATTTCAGAGGAAGAATAAACCTATGCTGCTCGAGAATTTTGTGATATTAACTCTAATGACAAACCAGGGGGTGAGAGTGGAAACACAAAGGATTTAGCATAATGGCAACATTTTCCAGGTTCTTTGTTGGCCTCAAGTTGCGGTGACAAACATTCAGCACATATTTTGCTCCCTTATCATCAGAGGATTTGTTTGCCTAAAATGCTGCAGGAATAAAATCTTAGCTGGAGAAGTGCACAGCACTGCTATCTTAATCAAGCAGGCCCCTACGCACTGAGCAAACCTGACAGCAATCAGTGCTCAAACATCTGAAATCACCTGCAAATTTGAGGTGCATTTAGCTATGGATGAAAAGTTACTGCAAACTGGAAAGGGAAGGTGATAACATTTAAAAGTTATATTCAGAGCAAGGAACTTAAGCTTACTGGCCAGGCCCAAAACGAATATTGCTGGGTGCAATCACCGAAAATCTGCAACTTCCGTGTGCCAAAGAATGCTAAAACCTGACAAGTACAAATGGAACTGTAGTGTCAAGATAAAATAAGGCTCAAGCAGATCAGGAGTCAGAGGGCAACTGGAGGAATGGCCATTAAGAAAGCTTGATGTGGAAACGGGTCCATCTTCCATGATTTCTGTTTTTTACATCACCGAACAAACACCAAAACTGCTTAAAGACAGAACTGCAGAAGGTGCCACCAAGTGCCAACAGCAAAATCAATCTTTAAAGCAAACTGTATTTCAATCTCAACTTTTCAATCTGTCAGAGATTCACCACAAAAATGCATCAGGGTGCACATGAGCACTCCTGTAGCCCTGGTCCCAGCAGTTACTTTGGCTGAGGGCTGGTATGGCCACATAGAGAAGCATCCCTCAAAAGCATCAGAGATGCAGCAAGCACAAGCTGCTTGCAATGCTCAGCTATGGGAAAGGAGAAGAACATGGGCTGCTCAACAAGATGGAAGGGCAGTGTTCATTACACAAGGGATCTGTCATAGAAAGTCCTTCCATAGTGGTCTAAGAGAAGTAAATTAAGTTTTCAGGGAACTAAAGGTACCAATCTCTCACAACAGAGAGACTCCATCACTTTGATTTGTACACTGCTTATCATCCAGTGACAGCGTATGTGCTCCACATATTGTGCATACAGGTAAAATCCACAAAGCTTAATAAAATCATTTAGGTTTCTCAAAAATGTTCTGTGGGTACTTTTTTAGTGATAGAATGTTTGCTCTCTTGTAAGAAAAAAAAGAGCAATCTTGCTTCAAATTTCCACAAAGTTTCCTTTCACCACTGCTTTGACATAAATTCTATCAGTTGCTGAAATCTTGAAAATCACTCTTTCCCCTCTCCCAACATAGTGAATGTTTTCACAGGAGAATGTTGCCAAGAATGGTAGGTTTCAGTCTTCTATGCAGTTTCATCAGACTTAACAATGTCCAAGAAATTATTCATACCCATCTGCATTCCCTAAACCAGGCATAAACCCATGTGCCACCTCTAGGTAGACTGCAAAGATGTCATGTGGAAGTGTCTCCTATGTCGTAACAGGACCCTCCGGCTGTCAGCAAAGCACAAACATGGCACTGCAAGAGCCTGGAAAATCAAGATGTGGGGTGCAGAAAAAGTCTTTCATCTCCCTTGACAGATTTAGCCCCCATATGCTTGCATGATGCCCAAATAGAGATAGGGACTTTGCTCCTTCCTAAATCTAACAGGTTAATTAAGACACAATAAAACTAATTCATGTCAAAAGAGAAGATAGAGCAAATAGTTCCTATAAGCTACCAACAGGTTTACCTTTGTAAGTGCCTTGATTAGGAGCAATTGAAATTCAGCCTTCTCAGCTAATCAAGAACATTCATTAGTTCAAAGAGGACTGAATCTCCCAGCTCCTTCCAGATGGGGATTGTCAAAAAATCCAGAGTGAGGACAACTTCTTCTGCATATGTACAGTGACAAAGTGGGCCCTATGACTGTGATTCATTGAGGTTTCCCTGATATAAATAGTAAGAGTGGGACACCAAGCATACCACAGAAGTTGACTATACTCAGACCATGTTGGATTTGCACCAGAAATCTGTAAATATAGGGGTTTATTTCCTATTATCAGTGCCACAGGTCCACTGGGTCTCTCAATTAACTTTCATATTCTTTGAAAAAGACTCAGATACTGTATTCTTCTCTTACCAAGGCTTAGCCATAGCAGCTTCTCATGTCTAGCTTGTTAGCTTTCAAAAATGTCCTTTTGTACTCTTCCCTTTTCATTTAAGAGGTCCTGTCATGAAAGAGGCTTCATGATCACTTCTTGCACTGCATAATGTTCTCTCAGATATCCAATAATTGCAGTTTGCAGTCTAATTTAAAAGAGAGCTGGCAAAAAAGGCACTTCAGAGTTGTCAGCAAAAGGGTACAAATGATCTTACTAAATACTGAATCTCCTTGGAATTTCTCCACATTGTTTAAATTTAGTTTCTTCTTCCAGCAAAATCCTTCCAGAAGTCTGTGCTCCGAGAAATGATGTAGGAGAAAAATAGCTTCTTGCTTTAGGAATGGTCATGTATCATCCAGAGACAAACAGGCACATCCATGGTGAAAGTCATTTGTCTCAAGGCACTAGGATAGTAGAAATCACTTCTTCTTTGCTATAAGGTCAAAAGAATAACCTGAGCCGTCTCAACACAGGCATATGTAGCTTGAGGAGGGACCTTTGGTCCACTTCACAAGACCCCCTCTCAGTGCAGTTTTCTACCTCTTGCTCAAGCAAAAACCAGTCTTGGGTTTAACCTGCATTAAACAAAGATGCTTATCAAGGTCCATTTTTGTAGCCGTGAGCCTTGGGATGCTATTCCCTAGTGCTGGCTTATGAGCTTGTTGGACACAGAGGAACAAAACCAGGGAGTGAGATTTGGAAACAGAGGGTAGACACAGAAACAAACCCTGTTTTATCCAATACACCTCCTGAGGCCATCCAGAAGTAGTCCTGTGGACAGGGTGAGTGAGCTGCAGCATGCTTCTGGCAGCAGAAGATCCTTATTGGAGCAGCTGCCCTGCTTTTCCCTCCAAGTTCCTTCCTCCCTGCAAGCAGGAGTCTCAGCAAACTTCTAGGCACCATCAAAATGATTTAGTTTAGGGATGATCAAAGGTTTGTGCAGCTCAGATCTGAGCCAGCTCTAATGCCTAAGGACTGTCAGGCTATGGCTATGGGTATAGTGAGTGTCTTGACTGAGAAAGTATTTGAAACTGAAGAAAGCAGAAAAACAGCCTTCAGCTTTCTTGCACATTAATCTAAAAATCATGGGGTGGGTCTGTATCCTTGTGTTTTGTAAGGTTGTTTGTTTTGGTATTTGTTATTTTTTTTTTTTTCCAGCTCCTTAAAAATTCTGCTTCTTTCAACATATCTTCATTTTCCAAAGAGTTTTGCAGTAAATCAAACAATATTGCACTAGGTGAATACTTATCTCCACAGGATTAGTTCTAAGTTCAATCAAATATATGCAACCAGAAAAAACTTCATTCTGAGGTGTATAAAAATGTTTTCTCTTTCCTTTCTAAATGGAAAAATGTAAGAAAGACTCTCAGCTCATGTCATCATTTCCACACTATGAATTAGTCAAGGAAACTGAAAGGAAAAGTAAATTCTCTCATAATTTAAACCACTTATTTCTAAGAGTAAAACATAATTACAATTAAAGACGGAGATTCAGAATAAAAAGCCTAAGCAATCTAAAACTATAATGCAAGCATAATTACTTATTTCATAAACATTTCTTATTAAGCTAGTATGTCATTTGTGATAATAAATGAAGTCCCAGGGAAGAAATTCCTTGTCTTGCCTTTCATTGTCAAAGGCGGCTGAATAAAACAACTTCTATGTTCTTGGACACATGGAAAGAAAAAATACCTTAATAAATGGTTACTCATATACTCATCTCATGCTTTCTTTTCACAGGAATACAGAAGTTAATGGAATATTTCCCCTCTTTATTCTTTTAATTTATCTCCTTTGCCAGTGCAGGCTTGCATTGTACAGTATATTGTTGGACACTTTATCTTGATTCAGTAATGAAACTCCCTTTATCCCCAAGTCCATTATTTGTGCCGGGGTTCTTTCACAGCTCAGAGGTCTCAACAAGCTGTCTTAACTTGTTTCCATGTTTCCTGATTTCCCACTGGATTTGCTGGTTTGATAGGTCCAAGGATTTGCAATGGAAAAGCTTCATTCTCTTAAGAAGATGAATACACAATCCTGTATGACAAGCTGCTATTTAAAAACCAGCTGTGGCACGCACAGTTATCAGTTCTAAAGCTTGTGGTTTTCACATGTGACACTCTGACATTATATCTCATCTCAACTGTTAATATCTTATCAATAAGAAAACATAATTTCATGGTGACAATATGGTGTCAATAACCGTCATACAGTAACTGTCCATACAAGAGCATTAGCTACTGAAACTCAGGAAAGAAATCCTTCTGTTTTTATAGAGAACTCTCTGTAAAATTTCAGTTCATTGCACTGCAGCAGTCAAAACTGAAATAAGTTGTTAGTAAGTGTAAGGAATGAGATAAAAAAATGACAGGGAACATTATATGCCACGAAATTGCTGCATTTTGGCTACTGCTTGCTGCTCTGATTGCCCTTCTCAGAAAGAACTCAGAATTCTGCAATGTACAGAAAACACTGGTAAGTGTGATCAAAGGAGAGAAATGGCTCCTGCCTGAGTGTTCAGCCTGGAAAAGAGATGATAGCCTGTGTTTTTAAGGTGGTGCAGTGAAGTAAAAATAATCAAACATGCCTGAGAGGCTCTGAACTGGCAATCAAACTGAAGGAGGTGGTCCTGGAGTCATCACTGATGGTCTCCGGAGTGAGCAGCTCAGTGTGAAGCATCAGTAAAAGAAGCCAACACAGTACTAGGCATTGCCAGGATGGGTATTAGGAAGAAGGCAGTGAGTGAGAGTCATTTTGCCTTAAAGCGTTGATGAACCCCCACAAGATCATAAGATGGGGTCACAGAATAAATCAGGTTGCACCATCCCTGAAGACATTCAAGGACAGACTAGATGTGGCTCTAGGCAGCAGAAGATGTCCCTGCACATTGCAGGGAGTTGAACTAGTTGACTTTTGACGGTCTCTTCCAACTCAAACTATGCTGTTCTGTGACATCTCAGATACAGCGTGCAGCTTCAGCCACCACATCTCAAGAAAGATAAAAAGATTAGAGGAGGCACAAAAAAGAACAGAAGAAGCCACCTTACGAGAGACTGAAATAGCTGGGATTCTTCATTTGGAGAAGGGATAACTAAGTGGGAATGGGATCAAAGCTTACAAATTTAAGCTGGAGAACAGGGGAAAGCAGAACTGCTTGTCGCCCAGCAAACCCCACAGCACCTGATGAAATAGGTTTAAAAATACTAAAAGGACCAGGCAGAGATGTATTCATTAATAGGCATGATAAAAATGTTCTGGGTGAGGAGGGAACAGACCACAGTAAGTAGCTAGGTTCATGTACTCTCCCTGAATATTGCTTCCTCTTGTCACCGCTGCCGCAGGCAGGGCACACACCAGATAGATGCTGGATCTCACAGTCTAGTGATTCTTCTGTTCTGGTAATTCCCTGATCACAAATACCAGACCTGTGGATGGCTGGGTCACCTGGCAGTCATGCTAGATTCGAATCATGTGTTGGTTCATTATCACATTTCTGTCAGAATGATCAAATCACAAACACAAGCTTTTGCCAGAATGATAATTAACACAGCATAAGATCTGACAGTGAAAAAATAATCCATTCTTGGAACACACTTGAAGAGAAAAGCGAGTTCATCCCCAATTAGCACAGCCTCACACAATCACCATGCTCTTGAGAGGTACCTGGGTTTACTGTATTGTCTAATTGCAGCTGAAGTGGTGTTTGGAAGTAAGCTGTCAAATAACAAATGACATGGAGAGACGCATAGAGGAGGAGTTTCTCAGCTTCAGTTCACAGATCACAAAACATGAGCGCTCAGTGACTTTGTCAGGCAACTAGTTTAAAACAAACGAGCAGAGCTGTTCAACAATGAGACACATAAATCATAAGATGTATTGCAGGCACATTGCTAAAACTAAAGAATTCAAAGAAATTTCAGGTAAATTTATAGAGTTTGTGGCCAGAGAGTCCATTATCTATCCAGCTCATAATCTTCCTAACTGCATGAACTTGCTAAGGGCAGGACCACTTGCTCATACCTGTTTCACAGATGGTTTTCCCAAGTATTCCCTTGGTCCTTCTTGGGAGGCATAAACTGAAGCGAAGGAGACCCTATGGTTTGACCTAGTTTCTTCCATAGTTTTAGTGGTTTTATTTAAAAATACTATTTCCTGAGGTGCTTTTCAATGCAGAATGACTACAAGATTATCTGGAAGCAGAAATACCCACATACGTTCAAACACACTCCGAACAACCTAGAATTGGAACTTCTGAATTGTGCAGTTCTGCAACAAATGATCCTAAACTCCAAAGCTCTGAGCAGGCTCCACAGACAGCAGCATTACAGCACAGGACTTCTGCAGACAACAGCCTTTTACTCAGGCCCACACAGCCTCAGTTATTTCAAGCTCCTTCTGCAGAAAAGCAGTGACTTTTTATTGACACATTTATCATTCTTATATATCATGAGTTATAACAGCAAATAGGCCACATCCTGAAAGATGCAAGTTAGTGGTCATATTCCACAACTTTTCTTATGTCAATGCACAAGAGCTGACTAACAGATCTACTAAATACTAATGAATGGCCAGAAGATAAAGAATGCAGTTATTACAGACGGAAGATTCATTTCTCCTGTTCTTGCAACTTTTGGACCCGTCTGCAGGGAGCTTGAGCCATCACTTGATGGGCTTAGAAAGTCTCCCCTTGAATTAGAGCAGGTAGAAATGATTAAAGAAAGAACAAGGCAGAATCGGATAGATAAATAGAAGCATAGAATAGTTTGGGTTGGAAAGGACCTTAAGATCATAAGTTCCAACCCACCAGCTGTGGGCAAGGACACCTCCCACTGAACCATGCCACCCAAGGCTTTGTCCAACCCAGACTTGAACACCACCAGGGATGGAGCATTCACAACTTCCCTGGGCAACCCATTCCAGTGCCTCACCACCCTTACAATAA